>JAQGBT010000972.1:0-38056 GCA_034698585.1 Disparrhopalites patrizii | reverse complement strand
GGGGGTGGAGGGGGTGGTCCACCCCCGGAATTATTACCCCCCTTATTATTACTACTAGGATGATTGGCATTGTTACAATTAGTACTATTAGTGGATGTCGTCCCACATTTGCCCCCAGAGGAATCCGCCTGGACGACGACGGGGGAACTCATGAGGAACTGATTGTTGACGGGGGCCATGGTCGTCTCAATGGAATAGTCTAAACTCTGTTGAATACTTAGTGGGTGGTCCTCATGGAGGTGGAAGCTGGAGGGGGTGGGACCATTGTTGCTCTCGTCCTTGTCCTCCCTTTTGGGGGTAATGATGCCGGGGAGGGGCGGGAGGGGGTCGTGCAGCCGGAAGCTTGGGACCGGCGTCTTCGCCAAGGGCCCCGGAGTCTCCTCCCCGCCGGTAATGACGGCCGTCGAGGAGGTGGATGTGGGCTCGAGGGTGGAGTATTTGGAGGAATTTGTAGTAGATGGGAATAACGTGTTGTGGGCCTCGTCCTGAATCGTACTACAACTGCTGGAACTCCCCCCACCGGAGGACTTGGGAGGCTTATGTAAATAGAAGGAATTACTGGAATTACTCCCGCCACTGGTAACGCTCGCGGCACTGCTGGTGGAACCCAGCTTTGGGGGGTGGAGGAAGAAGGACTGGGCGGAGCGGACGGTGTACGTGTTGCTCGTGTCCTCCGCCGAGGAGGAGGAGTGGGAGGGGGATTCCGAGCAGTGGCAATTGGTCGTGTAGGACGGGGGTTGGTTGGAGGAGGAGGAGAGGGAGGAGTTTCCGGAATCCAGAACGACCACTTTCCCCGGCTCTTCCACCAGGATCCGACGGGTTGGGGGACTTGCGGGAGTAGCTATAGTTGTGGGACCGGCTGCTCCGGCTGGGCACTTCTCCGGGTTATTCTCTGTGGGGTACTTGGATAGTAGGGTGAGGATCTGGGGGTGCACACAAATTTTTTTTTTTAAATTACATTTTCCTTTAAACATAACTTTGCCAGAGATGTATTTTAAAAGACTACAAAATAAGGAATGTTTGTCATTCAGAATCAGATTTTACATTTCCTGTTCACTTTTTAACTTTTATCTGACTTCAGTACAAGTTCTTTAATGTTTGCAGGCTAATTGTAAGTTTAACTCAGCTTGTCAGTTATATGATCTAACGTTGTACAGTGAAGTAAAAGTATAACAACATAAAAGTCTCCTTAGAACAACATTTCTCGGTAACAACATTATTTTTTCGGCCTTCTTACTTGTAACCTCCGTATAAGATTTTCTATATAACAACTTTTCTCAGTACAGTGGACTCTCTCTATAATAACTCTCCTGATAACAACTTTTACTTTATAACAACTTCATTTTTCAGCCATTCGTATATGTAGTGTACATATTAAATGTTCCATATAACAAGAATTTTTTCCCTTCCCTTCAGGGTTGTTATAGCGAGAGCCCATTGTAGTCATATTTTTTGCTCTTCCTTTCAGTGTTGTTATAGAGAAACTCCACTGTATGTACTTGGGAATCGCCCAAGTGTTGACATTGCTATTTATTACTTTAATTACATTATTTGGAGTCTCTCTATAACAAGTCTCTTTATAACAACAATTCTCTGTAACAACATTATTTTAACAGCCCCTCGTACATGTAAGGTGCATATTTATTGTTCTATATAACAACTTTTCCCTGTAACAATATTTTTTTTTGCCCTTCATTTCAGAGTTGCTATATAGAGACTTCACTGTACTAATTGTCAAAGAATGCTGTCCCAAAAAATTAGAATTCAGATTGGAATTAAATTGCGTGGTTTGTTCATAATAATGAATACACTTTTTTCGTATACTTATCTAA
This sequence comes from Disparrhopalites patrizii, assembly GCA_034698585.1. Classification (NCBI taxonomy): domain Eukaryota; kingdom Metazoa; phylum Arthropoda; class Collembola; order Symphypleona; family Sminthuridae; genus Disparrhopalites; species Disparrhopalites patrizii. The sequence continues at coordinate 36,224 of JAQGBT010000972.1, read as the reverse complement.
AATATAAATCCTAACTCTGATACAATTTCATGCAAATATTGAATCATATATGTAAATGCGTATTTGAATACTTTTTAAATCATGATGCAACCCGGCGTAATTTGAAGCCTCAAATGAACCCAATATCAATAAATAATTTATCAAATCGACAAATCAAACTCTGATGTTGCAAAAATCGAAGTTGTACTTGCAGAAGGAATACTTAATATTGCTGTTAAATTGCAGTATTACATTTTCCAATGCCAATCCAGTATTGAATTCTTTATACATTGGAGTCACTTTATAACAACATTCTATATAACAGCATAATGTTAAAAAATTTACGTCTCTGGTATTAGAAAGCATGTTAAATTTGTACCTATAGAAGTATTAGCCACAAATTTCGTTATATAACAGCATTTCTGCTTCCTTTACGTATTGTTGTAACAAGACTCCACTGTATCGTTTTAAATACGATTTTCAATTTTGGATGTATTTTTTTCATTGGAGAGTTTCAAATTTGTGACCGTGAAATAATTATCGACAGCTATCACATTGTAATTGCATTTACAATTGTTAACAAACAAAAATTAATCCGAGTACCATCTGTCATCATTTATATTGACATGATTTCCAGGCCACAAGCACTGGGATTGCTCAACCGAGTTCCATTGTTAAGTTGCCTCAAGGAAAAATTAGTATAAATTGATGATTAAAGGAATAACGAGCCATGTCAGCATCTTCGGTGATTCCACAGTAAATATGCAGTGGACTCTGTCTACAGCGGTTCCTCATACATTAGCAAACTTTCCCCGTTATGGTGACACGCTCCGTTCTTGTGGGAACAGAGATTTTAGTGTTATCAACCGGAGAAAGTTTTCGAGGAGATGACTCTTTGAAAGGACGCCCGTTGTACAGAAAGTCGACTGTATGCACAAAAATAAGAGTGATGACTGATGACCAAACAAAGCTCACCGGCATGAGGTTTAGCAAAATTAGTGTGAAATTAACGCTGAATTCCGCTGTTTTTGTTTGACTAATTGCATGTTTTACTAAATGTCCGATGTATTCAATAATGCATTAATTTAAACGGTTGACAATTTAAATGTCAGCAGAAATGAATGCGACGGAGCGTCAAATTAATTTTCAGTCCTGAGAAAGTGTTTTTCAACAGTTTATACATAAACCGAAGAAAATGTCCGCATTTTTCCATCCCGAATTGTATTCTGATTCAACAAATGAAGCCTTTACGAGTTAGAATAATTTCAGATGTAGCATATTAGCTGCGCCAGGTTAAAAATCTATAATTCAATCTCAACTTTCCAAAATTTGTAAAATATTTAAATTATTTGGACTGAATTTTATTGTGAATTTAACCAAAATATGCTGTAAAACTATAAACCTTCGACATTCTGTCTATCTCAATTTTTCACGTTCTATAAATGGCCGTTTGATTGTTAGCAATAACAGTAATGATTAATTTTACCAAATACTAATTGATTCACAGGAAAATTCAAGTTAAAATATCTTTGTTAATGTCTCAGTATCTACCTGTATTTTTAAATTTAATTTTTATTTTATGCATAGATTCCAGCTGTAAAAAGTATTTCAATTGCGTGGTAAAATGTTATGTATTCTCTAACTGGCCGGGTTAAATAGTACTAATTCATGAAATTATTTGTCAAACTCATTAGTTTTGTTGGATACGCAATATAACATTCTGTAAATAAAATATTAATTTGTCTATTTCTGCATTAATCCACGAAGGGAAAAGGAAATCGGAAAATTCAAATTTGCAATCCTCATCCACAGAACTTGACGGAACCAATAAACGGACGTAAGAATAAAAGGTCACCGGGTCAAAAATAAATAAATAACCTATAAAAGGTACGAAAAATCTTAAGGCATAATAAAAACGCCAAAAATGAAACTCGCTTAACCCAAATTTTGTGCCTAAATGAACATTAATTAATTAGTTTTTAAATATACCTCCGCATGATGAAACTGACTAGCAATATGAGCTGGACTCTCCAAATAAATATTTAGGACGGGGAGGACCCCATGGCGAAGCAACCACCTCACGGAGCGAATTTGGCCCGGCCGAGTGGCATAATGTAAGCTATTTGACCCCTTTGAATCCACCCCTTGGAGGCAAGCCCCGCTACTTTGGAGGAAGCGCAAGACCTGGAGTTGACCTTCCCTCGCCGCCACGTGCACTGGGAGGAGCCCGTCTGGTCCGATGGTATTGTTTACGCTGAATTAAACGACAGAAAAAAAACAAAATTTAAAAAAATCAGACTTTAGAAAGCTTATTAGTTATTTCATATGTAACAATTACAACATTTAACGTGTGGATTATTTCACCCACGGGTTCTACGACAAATTGTATAATTATACGTAGTCCCTAATTCTATACCCTAACAAATTGCCCTTTAATTAATTTGCACGTACTTTAATTAATCCCTTCATTAAATGCAACTCTCTCCACCACTAATTCCCATTTTTTTACGGCAAATAAATCATTTCTACCCACATTTTATTAAGATAACTATGATACACTTTTCCTTACACAGAAATATCAAGTGGTGTGGGAAGAGCAAATTAGTAATGGGCAAGCACACACAGTATGAAACTATGCAAAACCGCATGTTTAATTTCAATTTTTTTGCGGTACATAAATTTTATTGCTCATTTCATCAATCAAAAACAAGAGTATTTAATTACTGCTGTTAAAACTCACTTTCAAAAGAAATGGAGTAATTAGTGGCATTAATATACAGTCGACTCTCGCTATAACAGCACCCTATAAAGCATCAAATTTCGGTTGTTATAGCGAAAAACTGCTATAGAAAACAGACATTTCTGTGTTAGCAATTGGAGAAAGTTTTTGAGGGGAGCATTTTTTGCTGCTGCTATAGCGAGAGTACTGTTATAAAGGGGACTGTTATAGAGAGAGTCGACTGTAAATTGATTTTTCTACTCATTTAGAAAGGTACAAGGTGGGCTTATAGATAATTAACACAATGTTTAAAATGCATTAGCTATAGCAGGCAGAGGAGAGAAAGGGAGGGAAAGAGAAATATTTCAAATTAAGAAAGGCAAACAACTATCAAGAAGGGGAGAAAGAGACGAATCCAAGCAAAGAAGGAGATAACACGGAGCGAAATGCTTTTTTTTTAAATTAGCAATGCCGAGAGCGAGAGGATGAAAGAGAGACCATAGCGGGATAGATGAATAAAAGGAGGGAGAGACATTCAAAATAAAACTAGACTGAAATTGCCAATTAACGAAGAGAGACAAATTCGAAATTGGCTAAATAGAAACAAATGCAAAGTTAAAGAATAAAGACAAATTCAAAATAAAAGAAGAGACAAATTCAAAATTAAAGAAGAGACAAATTCAAAATTGAAGAAGAGGTAAAAATTTTAAATTAAAGAATAGGGACAAATTTAACATTGAAGAAGAGACAAATCTAAAATTAAAGAAGAGAGACAAATTCAACATTGAAGAAGAGAGATAAATTCAAAATTAATGAAGAGACAAATTCAAAATGAAACGAGAGAGAGGGAAAGAAATTTTAAACGAAGCGAGCGAAAGAAAAATTTTTAATTTAGCGAGAGGGAGAAAATTTTCGAATCAAATGAGAGAAAAATTATAAATTCCAGGAGAGGGAAATTAATTTTTAAATAAAAAGCGACAGAGAGAGCAATTACTTTTTAAATGAAACGCGAGCTAGGAAAATTCTAGACGCAAGGAGAAAGAAAAAGCACTACGAATAAAAGGACGCAAAAAGATGGAGATGCGGCAGAAAACGCAGCGCAGAGAACAAATAAAAATAAAAGGAGGGAGACAAGAAAGCGGTCAGCAAAAAAGAAGGATCAGAGAAATAAAGGGACATATTTGTATTTACAATTTATTTATGGGAAGGAAAGCAATATTATAATTAAAAAGAGACATATAGAGAGGGAGACGAGTTAACCACGGAAAGGTGTCGCCAGAAAATTATTAAAATTTGTAAGGAGACAAAAGCCAAGTAAAGAGCCACAAAGAGATGGAAATTGTCAGAAAAAACGTGAGAGAAAATTAGTGAGCGTCAGAAAGAATGAAAGAGAAGACTTGAGCAGCAAAAATTAGAATAGAGACCTGCAAAGAGAATAAAGAGAGACATCGCCTTTTAGCGGAGAGAGCAAGGAAGAGAAATAAAAAGGATGAAAGGAGTGAAAATTTTACTAGCCCACAACGCTCAGTGTGCATAAAAATTTCTCATCGTCCACGAAAGAGACAGCGTGGAGTAAATCCGCACACACTTGTAATTACGAGAAGGTAATAATAATTACTATTATTACCGATTTCTTTTAATCACTGAATGAGCTCAACGAACCAAAAGGGCCAATATCTCTTTGCCTTCTCTCTCTCTCTCTCTCTCTCTCTCTCTCTCTCTCTCTCTCTCTCTCTCTTTTAGTCTTAAGTTTACCACTAGGTAACAGTTTCTTTATTATTCCTGCAATTACCCAGACATTTCCATATGCACGTATTTCATGTAATGCCTCCATCTACACACACAGTGTAGGTGGCATGTGGTTAGAAGTGTCACCCAAGTGGAACGAGAGACTCACTTATTGTACATCAAAATAATATATAGACAAACAGAAGCCAAAAAATAAAGAAGGGGAAGAAAAAACAATCCAAGAATGAAAAACCAACAAGTTGTAAAAAGGGAAAAGTTATTTGAACTTTTTCCATGTGCATCACAGTGTTCATCACAAAGATTAGTACCGTAATACTCTGCATGACCATCATCTCGAGGGCTCTTTCTTGAGTGATGAGTCAAAATATATGACAGGTTCATGGGAGAAAAAAAGTTTCCTTTTTTTACAACCCTTTATCACACGGATTTGTATACCATTCAAGATTATGTTGTTGTTTTTAGAGGGAGAGAGAAACAGCCCATTCTGAAATGGGGAATGTGTAACTATGTAGACAATTATTATCTAATTTATTTGCGCAGGTGTTATTGTAACGATATTATTAATTACACTCGGTTTCTCCAAGTCAAAATCTTTTCTTATGGGATGGCGACATTTTTTTGGGAACTTATAGACTTTCTAGTCAGGTTAATTGAGACACGTTTATCGAAAGCCAGAGAGACCGAGAAAGCAAGGGTAACATTCTTTATATGTAACTACACATAAACCAGAGAGAGAGAGAGAGTGAGAAGGAAACTATGTATGAAAGCTAAATCGGATATGTTATACCCAGCCATGATGGTTAAATCTTGGATGTGGAACAAATACAAAGGAGCAGGAAAGATAGTCAGGAATCCAATACAGAGACATTGCTTATTTGATTATTAATAATAGGTATATGTACAGTGGAGTCTATATAACAACTCTGAAGGGAAGGGCGAAAAATATTGTTACAGGGAATTGTTGTTATATAGAGCACTAAATATGCACCTTACAAGTAGGAGGGGCTGGAAAAATAATATTGTTACGGAGAAATGTTGTTATAAAGAGACTTGTTATAGAGAGACTCCACTGTATACATCTATTATTATTACAAACAAGAAAAATTAAAACAAACATATACATAGCTGGGTGAGAGGAGGAAAGTCCACTGGAACAAGAGAGAGAAATGGAGTTGCACAGAGAACGACGGAGGAATATCGAGGCATACTAGAGAAAACAGGGTGAAATGGGGAATGGAGAGAAACAGAAGCAAAAGTTGGGAGAAAGATAAAAATTGTCAAAGGAAGAGACGGAAGGGGATATTGAGAGATAGACAGAATAGGATAATGAAACAGACACAGAAAGGAAAAATAAGAAAGGGAGACGGAAAGGCAGAATAAGGGAAAGAGAAACAGAAGAGAAAATAAAAGAGAGAGAGAGAGACAGCAGGGAAAACAACATTGAGAGAGACAGAAATGACAAATAAAAGAGAGAAAAAGAAGCGAAAATAAAAGAGAGGGAAGCATAGGGGAAAATAAGAAAGAGAGGCATGGGGGGAAATAAGAGAGAGAAATTCAAAATAAAAGAGCGATACAGAAGATAAAATAAAAGAGAGAGAGAGAGAAGGGATACAGTGGACTCTCGCTATAACAACCCTGAAGAGACTAGCGTAAATGGTTGTTATACGGGAAAGTTGCTATATGGAACATTGAATATGTACACTACATATACGAAGGACTGAAAAATAAAGTTGTTATAGAGAAAAAGTTGTTATAAGGAGAGTTGTTATAGAGAGAGTCCACTGTAAAATAAGAGAGAGTGAAATGGGGAAAATACGAGAGATAAACTGAAAGGAAAAATAAAAGAAAGAGAAATAGATAGTGGGGGAAATCAAGGGACAGACAGGGGAAAAGGAGAGAATGAGACAAATGGGGAAATCTGAGAGAAATGAGGGGCATCGGTGAAAACGGAGATAAAGAGAGATACAAGGGTACAATGGAGAGACAGGCAGAAAAGGGAGAGACAAATTTACAATATATAATTACCTAAGCACAAATTTCCTGAAAAGTAATATACTAGAAACTGTGTTCACTGGCTCAGCATGGTCAACAAGGGCATGGAGTTAATAAGGGAGCTTGAGAGGAACTGAAGCTGACCTTGGACCACTGCGCACCGTGCGCGAAAATGATATATATCTCTCCTATAGGCCGCATCACAATGCACTATTTACCGTTTGTCAATTATACACACTAATATATCGTTTTAATTACACCTATAACTGTACAATTAACAAATAACCCCGTAAATGTCAGCTTCGTTTAAATATACTGTACTCTCAACAAAATTTTGGTAGAGCTCCGATGGTAGAGGAAGCTCAATTTGCAAAAATTTTCACGTATAATTAGCCTAAGTATTATTTAGCCGTCATTCACAATGCATTCGGGCACTTTGCTAGCTTAAGTAATCATTTAAAAGTCTGGTATCTTGTGCACTTCCAGTAATTCCATTGTAAAATGACATTGCTGCTATTCTTACTAAATTCGTTCTAGCCTAGAAATTATTTTAGAAGCCGGAACAAAAGCTGAATTTAACCAGATGGTGATTCATTAACCAGATGGTGATTATAATCCTTCTGTGTACTGGCGTTCCTTTGCAAAATAAGATTAAAAATATTTTTATACCCAATCCGTTTGCGTCCAATCGATCAAGGATCCACAATTTGGATTGTTTATACACACGATAAATTCTTTCGATGGATTTTTCCACTTATTATTCTTGCTCCATATTATTTTTCACACAAAATAAAATCATGGTTTCTGTCAACAATGAATTTTTGTTCCAATTTGTTAATCACTGTTTTGACACTCACCCGAAATTTATTTTTGATCAATCCGGAGAGTTTCCAAAAAATTTATTTTCTCCAAAAATTTGCTCACGAGACCGCACGAAATGAGACCACACGAAAAACTAGGATTATATTTCCCTCAATGCACATCACAGTAAGTCCAGGAACTTTTTTTGGAACACAATAAAAACTACAACTGGACAAAAATCTAGTTCAAGCGGACAGGAAAAATCCTTTTTTAAAAAAAAGCACAGAAACAACTGAAGGCACAACACCCTGAAACGTGCAGCCGCACTTGCTCCTTCCCAAAAGTGATTAACCCACATCGGCCCTTGTTTAATATTAACACAAGAGAAGAGTCAACCCCAAAAATGGGGATCGCTTTCGTCCCAAAAAAATGTACTTTTTTTTTTATTATTCTCTCCATTTAAAAAAAATCGAATACACAAAATATTTCAAGTGTGAGTGGGGTGTTTTAGGGGGGCTTTTTGATTGAGAGAAAAAGTGTGTGAATTATATTATTAAAATTACATACCTCTCATCATTATTTTTTTTTTCGATATGTAACCTCTTGAATAAGACGGCTTTCACCCCTTTTTTTCCTTTTTTGGCAGGGAAAACCAATGTATATGAAAGATTTTCATGAGATTCACGCCTATTTTATTTTACAATAAATGGCAGAATTAGTTGTATGGAAAGAAAATCTTTGTAATCATAATCACATTCAAGATAGTTTTATGTTTAAAGAGAGAAGGAGAGAGAGAGAGAAAAACAAAAAGAAAAAGCGCTTTTCCTCCCTTTATATGCATGTGGTCACACTTGTTCTTTTGCAAGGAAAAATACACAATAAGGAGCATATTGGAATTATGCATGGCCTATTGTTATATTGCCGTAAAATTATTGAGGGAGAGAATAAGTTTAACGAAAATGATGGCACAAGAGCGAGACCGTGGCCCTTCAATTTCCAATGGAAAGAAAGAGAGAGAGAGGGAAAGAGAGAGAGAGAAAGAGAGAGAGTTTCTCCTTCTAGGTGGCCATTTAATTTTTCACACAATTTTACACCCAAAAAAAGAGCTCTCTTTTTTTTCTGTGTAATAAAAATTAATGGAATAAAAGATTTATTCCCCTCCGCCGCCTTCATCTTTCTCATCAAAAGAGTTAAATACTGTCAGAAATACTCAATGGAGGAGGGGGGATTTTTTCGGGTGTGTGCGTACTTTGTGAAAACGTATAGCTTTCACACTTTTCTCATCAAATCTGTGTTTGTAGTAGCAATAATAGGGAAACGAGATTAATAGTGTAATATTTTTTTTGGTGGTATATAGACACACTATATACCTATATATACAGACACCTGTACATATATACCTAGATACTTTTCATTTGTAATATTACATGGTCTTGATCAAACAGCGGAGATGATTTCCAAAACGCTTGTAATCGTAATGGAGGGAAATCCTTTATATTGATCAATTTTACTTTTTTTGCGATAGCTCGCTTCATTTTGTGGGGAAAATAAATCTGCGTGTCTCGCTCTTCGCTTTACTCCGCTTCTGGTTCCCCTGTATCTCAGTCTTTCTATTTCGTCACTCTACTTCTCTCTCTACCTTTTACACTACTTCTCTTATATCTCCCTCTTGTTTACTTGCTTTCTCTTTCCTTTCCTTTGTCTCTCTCTCTCTTTCTCCCTTTTTCTTATGCTATCGTTTACCTTCTTTCTCACTGACTCTCTACGTTTCTCTCTTTCTCTTCCCCGCTTTTCCTCTCTCTCTCTCTTCTTTGTCTCTCTTGCTTTCTCTCTTTCCCTCTCCTTCTCTCTTTCTTGAGCATTCTCTATTTCTCTCTCTTTCACTCTCTTTGTCTTTCTTCATCTTTCTCTCTTGTTCTCTCTCTTTCTTTCTTAATCTTTCCCTCTTTTTCTGTCTTTTGTTCCTCTCTTTTTTCTCGAACTTTCTCTTTCTCTCTCTCTCGTTTCACTCTTTTTCTCGAACTTTCTCTTTTTCTTTCTCTCGTTTCACTCTTTTTTCTCGAACTTTCTCTTTTTCTCTCTCTCGTTTCACTCTTTTTTTTCGAACTTTCTCTTTTTCTCTCTTTTTTCTCGAACTTTCTATTTTTCTCTCTCTCGTTTCACTCTTTTTTCTCGAACTTTCTATTTTTCTCTCTTGTTTCAATATTTTTTCTCGAACTTTCTCTTTTTCTCTCTCTTTTCACCTTTTTTCTCGAACTTTCTCTTTTTCTCTCTCTTTTCACTCTTTTTTCTCGAACTTTCTGTATTTCTCTCTCTTTTCACTCTTTTTTCTCGAACTTTCTGTATTTCTCTCTCTTTTCACTATTTTTTCTCGAACGTTTTCTTTTTCTCTCTCTCTTTCCTCTCACTTTTCTTGATCTTTCTCTTTCTCTCTCTATTTCCTCTCATTTTTTCATTGATCTTTCTCTTTCTCTCTCTATTTCCACTCATTTTTCATTGATCTTTCTCTTTCTCTCTCTCTGTTCCCTCTTTTCCCGCTTTTTTTCTTGGTCTTTCTCTCTTTTCACTCTCTTTTTTCTTAATCTGTCTCTGTTTCCCTCTCTGTCCCCCTCTTTTTTCGATCTCCTTTTGATATTTTTCTTTCTTTAATTATATCTATGTTTCTCTGATGTTAAGTCTCTTTCCCTCTGTTTTTGTCCTTCTTTTGATCTTTCTTTTCTCTCTCTCTTAATCCCTCTTATTTCTCTCTTCCTCTCTTTTGCTCGCTTTTTCCCTTTATTTCTTTCTTTTTTTCCCTCTCCTACTAACTGTTTTTCCCTCAATTTCTCTCTGTGCTAATCTTTCTTTCTCCCGCTTTCTCTATCTAGTATTTCTCGCACTTACTCACGGTTTCTTTATTATGTACGCCGACTGCGGTTATTTTTCCCCGGTGTTACCTTTATTCCTCCTCCCCCGTATGAACGCGTGGTCATATGTATTACCTATGCATTATTATATGTACATTATTATATGTATATGTATGTGTTTATGAAGCAAGGAAAAAATGATCTAGAATAATTTGCCAAATCAGCATAATCCTCCAAATGCCGCCCTGTGCTACAGAAAGGAGAAAGGGAAGGTCAATATAGACGAGCTGAATGGCGCACTTCAAGTAAAAAGGGATATGGACGTACTTACTATACAAAAACTACACCTACATATATAAGAATAAGCAAAGCCGTTGAAAAGTAATTTATCATTTCATTTGATCAGTAAAATGATGAGAAAAATATTTGGTAAGAAAGCGAAGGAAAAAAAAACGATTTTTTCCCCATTTTTTTTCACCCCTCAAAGATTGTTGCTAACAATTTGATTAAATAGAGAGTTTTTTTTCTGTAGATGTATCTATACCTATGTATACGTACATATATACTCAAGTGCATCCATACTGGCTGCTGTTGACGGACCGTGCGTAAACTTTGACCCCGTTTTTACTCTTGAGGATCCGTCTACATATAAGTTAATCATAAAAGGCAAAGAAGGATTTAGGGCCTTGCATATGTATGTATACACATATGCCACCATTGGAGCTTTTGGTATGGAGTAGAAGAAATAATTATATCGTTCGCAGTCAGCAGGCCATGTAGGGAAGAGATAGGAGATGAAGAGGACTGTACAGCCTAGGATGAAGATGAGGGAAAGAGAGGAAATTTTATGAACCAGCCAACCAAAAATTTTTCGAGAGTTTTTTTTCTTACTTCTTCTATTTATCTGAGAGGGGAAAAAAAGTAATTTTATATAGACCGACAAAGTACATAAAGAAGGATATTGCTCGAGTTTCGTATATAACTGTGTTGTAAGGATTTTTTTTTGGTGAAACTGTAAAATAATGCAAATTGATGGAATGATAGAATTTTTTTTTCTGGGAGAGGAGGAAAAGAAATTTTGTCTCTCGAACCATACCAAAGAATGACGTGCGTGGGCTCGGTTTAACAAACGAAGGGTGAATTATTACGAGAAATGATTGATATGTATAAATTTTTCTTCATCTTATCTTCGACTTACTCCACGCTTAATCGGAGAAAATTGAGGAACATATACATATAAATTATAATGCGTTTATATCTACATTTGTGCATATATATATATAATTTAAGAGGATACCCAACAAAATTTGCGGGCACTAGTTCTAGCCAGACAAATTTTTGCTATTGTGGTCGTATCGTTATTGTTCATTTTATTTTGTGCGATTGCAATAAAATTAATTGGCATAGCTCGCCAATCATGAAGACGACTATGTACATATTACACATATAACTTTCTCCAAGCAGAGGTATGTAGAAGTAGCCACAAAATCAATGCTACGCTTTTAGCAACCATGCAAGAGATTTAGCGAACAATAACATTTTTAAGAGAATTTTATTACGGATCTCGACCAAAGGATTTCATTTCTAAGCATTTCCTCGGGGCAAATTTTCTCGCCTTACAATTGTGTTCACTGAATTTTCAAACATACAAATTTTTTATGTTGCTTAAATAGTAAACATTTTTTGATAACACACTGTACGGGAGGACACACAGCTGACGATAACTTTTTGAAAAGTCTGATTATCGAATTTTTCAAATTAGTATACATTTCAAGTTTGGTGGAGCCCTTGAAAATAAATTTAGGCCTGAATAGTGCCATTTCTAGAAGTACGCCGAGGAAAATCCATGGAATTATTTGCCTTCAGGGCAGATTGCACAAAAAATGTTTTACAATATCAAAGGAAAATGAATTTGGCCTGTTTTTGAATGTACACTTACAAAATTGTAACAAATTGCTAATATTGCAAATTTTTCTAAATTGGCAGTCATGCAAAGTTTGCAATTCATGTTAAGTAAATAATTTTGCAATTTTAAATTTGCAACATTATTATTTTAAATTAGCAATAATATTATTTTAAATTTGCAATATTACTATTTTAAATTTGCAATATTACTATTTTAAATTTGCAATGTTACTATTTTAAATTTGCAATATTACTATTTTAAATTTGCAATATTAATATTATAAATTTGCAATGCTGCTAAATTTTTCCTTTTTCTTCAGTCTACAATTTTTCCGCTTTTTATTTAATAAGTCCGTTAAATTTTCAATTTTGTAAAATTCATTCATTTTAAGTAAGCAAATCTGCAAATTTTCTTCATTTCAAAATTTTGAAATTGTAAATTAACAAATTTTCTACATTTTTAATTTTGCAAAATTTCTTCAGTGGACTTTTTTGCAAATATTTTATTTATAGCAATTTTGAAATAATCAATGTTCCAAATTTTTTTAAATTACCAATTTGTCAAATCGTATAATTTGTAAATTTTCGTTAATTGACCAATTTGTAAATTCTTGTTAATAGACTAATTTGTAAATTATTATCGTTGGCAGCTTGGACAATTGAAATATCTGGGAATATAGATAGACCTAACGGAACTTTATTTGAATGCAATCTTTCATTTTTTATGTCAACCTCCTGCACAATTTGCAATTGCGTAGCATTTCGTCGGTGAAGAGCCAAATGTAATCATCTCCGCCGAGCCCTAATTCATGATCACTTCGTGAATTATCGCTCGTGCATTGTCACCCTGCAAAATTGCTGGAATGATACTATTTATTTAGAAATAGGATATTAACCCAAATATTTTGCGATGATTTTGCCCTGCAATGAAAGAATGAGGAAGAAATGTTGAAAATAACACATGCCTTATTTTACTACTAATGTGCCTCAATATTCCAAAACGCTGCGTATTTGCTGTTGCTCCATGCACTGAATATGAATGGGCTTTAAATTAAAAATAAAATGGCACTTGTGTGTTATGTATATTACATCCATATACATATATGTACATACATACCTATGTACAAGCATATAAAAGTACATTGAGAAGGCATACAGAGCAAACCATCTGGTCCTTCCCCCAACAAAGACGACTATTCTATCTCGCCTTATTATTATTTCAATGAATAGAGCTTCAAATTATTTAGCCTAGGAGCTCTGACCATTATAATCACACCTTATAAATGTTGTATACAAACACAAAAAAAAATCCTCCGCTTTTAGAACGTGAAGCGCGTTAATTTTATTTTTCAACATCATTTTTTTTTAAATGTACAAAAACATTTTGAAGTGACTCAAAAACAAAATTAAATACTTGTTTATCCCGTCCTGGTCTTGATCATCTTTTTCATAATCTCCCATTCCTGTGTCGATCTCCTGCTTTCACACGTGTTGTTTTTTATTTATTTTTTAAAACACATTTTTTTCGAAGAACTTTCAGTCATAATTGTACTCATCCAGTGCTGAACGACCTTGTTCAATTTTCCCTTGACGACATAATAATGGCATAGTGGATTTATTTATCTTTAAAATCCTATAAATCTTACCAAGGTCTGTGAAGTGCTGTTATTATTGTATTTGTTAATAGCCCTCGAATTAATTTTTTCTTGTCATTCGTCCTTCGTGAACAAAGGAATTCATCTTTTTATGCATTGACAGAATTTGTGTTTCTTTTCTTTTTCTCTTTCACTCCCGTTTGAATCTTTCTTTTTCTGTCACTTTCTCCATTCTCCGGCTGTCTTTTCCTTCTTCAGATTCTCTCTATTTGTGATTTCCTCTTTCTCGCTTTTCATATGTTTTCTCTTTTTTCTCCATTTTTCTAATTGTTGTCTTTTCTATTTCACTTTTTGCCTTTCTTCATTTCTATATTTTTCGACTTTCTCCGTTTCTCTATTTTTCGTCTCACTCCAATTTTCTTTTTGCCTTTCTTCATTTATCTATTTTTTGCTTTCTCCGTGTCTCTATTTTTTGCTTTCTCCGTTTCTCTATTTTTCGTCTCTCTCTATTTATCTTTTTGCCTTTCTTCATTTCTATATTTTTGACTTTCCCCGTTTCTCTATTTTTTGCTTTCTCCGTGTCTCCATTTTTTGCTTTCTCCGTGTCTCTATTTTTTTTTTCTCCGTTTCTCTATTTTTCGTCTCTCTCCATTTCTCTTTTTGTCTTTCCTATTTTTCGTTTTTCTCAATTTCTCGACTTTCTTCCTGTTCATATTGTCCTTCCCTCTCCTCTTTCTTATTTTTCGACTCTCGCAAGTTTCTCCTCCTATTTTTCATTTTTGCTCCTATTCTTCGTATCTCTCAAATTCTTCCTTTTCCTTGTTTTCGCATCTCCAAGAATTTCTCCCGTTTTCAATTTTCCTTCTCTCTCCTTCAACTCTTTCCTCATTTGCATCTTTATCCACTTTCTTCTATTTCCCAGTTTTCATTCTCTTCTTTTTCTCCCTATTTTTATAAAAACGTTTTTCATTTTTTCATCTCGCCTGATTACTTTCTCTTTTCTCTATTTTTCTTGCCTCCTTCATTCCTTTTACCGTGATTTCCTTTTCTTTTTTTCCCAATTCTTCATCTATCTCTCTTTTACCTTCTCTCTCTCTTTGGCTTTCTCACATACTATCTTCTCTTTGGTCGCACCTCTCTGCTAAGAAAAAAGTTGTTTTGTTTTCTGCGTTGTCAATAAAATTAAATGCTCCGAAGCGAAAGCTGTTTATTATTGACTTTCAGAAAACGTGAACATGCGCCTACTCTTCATAATGCGTAAAGACACGAAAACTAAATTTTCATCAGAACTTGCCATAACATATAGGATGTAGCTGCTACCGAATGGATATATAACAAATGATCAAAACAACAATCCCACCTGGTAGAGCCCAAGAATGATCCACCTGCCCACCTATGTGCAAACTAATTTTGTGTAGGCAAAATTTTCAAATGAAATTTTTTAAAGAAGCAAATAATTGAAAAGGCGAACTTTTACTATATGAGAAGAAAAACAATTTTCTTCCTGCATTTGCTCACACAAGCATAAATACAAATCCCAGGAATAAACTTTCTAAGGAAAATCGCCACAATTTAATTTGTTATACGCATTATGTACCTACTTATTTTTGTATTTACCCAAAAGCATGAAGTACCTATAAATATTGAATACAGATGCATATTATGAGAGCCTATTATATACATATTTAGTGCACACTCGAGAAAATACATAATATCATGGCCGGTACCTACACGAGAAAAATATTTAATAACGTGTTGTTATTTATTATTATTATTTCTCAACTATCTGTGAAGGATTGTATAAAAAACTTTCAGACAAAAACGGTAATAAAATAATTTTAGTGAATGAATCCGTTAATAGATATTATGTAGTAAAAAAAACGACCAATTAACAGAAAAAAAAGAAAACAGCTTTCCGTTCTTGGTACAAAATATCACTATTTCATGCTTTCGAACTCAACCCTGTTTTTCTCTAAATAATCTCTCCTAATCTCGCCATCCCCATGAGGTCCTCCGAAGACGGTAGAAATAATTGAAAAAAATGGAAAATTGTAGCAAATTTTGTACGTGAATCGGATGATACTTAATAATTGTCATTAATGGTTCAAGTCAGATTTCCTGGCATCTCCTTTCGTTTTAATACGCTCGACAAAATTTTATCTTTCACCTCCTACCGCATTGCCCTTTTGACCTTGACATAACAATAAACATATGTTTCTATTACCTATCTACGTATTAATGTATATAAAACATGCTTAAACGTCTAAAAGTACATTGTACTAATTGTAAGTTGCGGAAAGAATAGATATTTCCACACAAAAAAATGCATGATTTAAAATTGGGAATATTTGCGAAACAATTAATAGAAAAGACAAAGTTCCAATAACACCAATAAAGTATTTTTATGGAAGGAAATGCACAAAACAATAATTCGTTGATTTGCAGCCAAATATCCCCATATTTTGTTGAAACGTATCCGGAAATACACGAAATTGAAGGCATGAAGTGCAAAATTTCTTGGGCAAAAAAGAATATGATAATTCTTTCTTTAAGCGCATACATTTTTTTTTAATTAAAAAACAATTATAGCAAAAAATTAAAATATTCCCAAAAAATAAAGATGGGACAAAAAATTGAAAAAAATGGACAAAAAGTAAAAACAAATTATGACAAAAAATTGCAAAAAAATGGACAAAAAGTAAAAACAAATTATGCCAAAAATTGCAAAATAATGGACAAAAAGTAAAAACAAATTTTGACAAAATGCACATGATTTTTATTGCAAAACAACATAATTTTTTTAATAAAAAGCAGAAGCTGGGTGGTCCCATTTAATGTGTCACTCGTCACCCTGTACAATATAATTATACGAAAGGAAAAGGATGTACTGGGATAACGTATGTATATAAATATATGTATATTAAATAAAAATTAAATAACTTAATTTCATCCTCGTTGTCTCGGACAGGAGGCTGTCCTTCCTGTCCTTTGGATTCAGCCAGTGATTTTCTTTAATTAATTAATAATCTCTCACTCTAGCTTCTCCAACAGTCAACATATTAATTATCACCAAGTTTCCTTTCAACCTTGTACTTCCCCCTCAACAGAAACGTCACGAATATATTCTTAATTCTTTTCAATGTGTTTCTACACATTTAACAAAAAGCACTTAACAGTTGATTCAGATATCCATACAATAAATAAGGCCGTCGCTTTACTTAAAACGAAAATATTCCAAAGCTTCTCACGACCCCAGCATATCGTAGCCTTCTTTTGCATCCATTCGCGTGTGTTCGTCAGATATTGCATATCCTCGTCAAAAAGTGTGTGAGTCGCTCAAAATTGCCATTGACTTTCGTAGTTGGCGTTAAAAATAATAAAAGGACGTGTGTGAAAAATGAGGAGGAAGTGGAACAATATTCTATTTAAAATTTCAATGCACTATGCGACGAAATGAATATCTATATTTTTCTGCATTTTTCACGGAAAATTGTATGATTATTTTCCCATAAAAGGGCATTTGCCAATAATTAAGACAAGAATGCATTCTCGTATGTCTTGCATGTCCGAGAGATTCAAAGCTGCATATTTCCACCTGTTTAACTTCGAATAGAAATACAACGCCCCTTTTTCTCCTTCATAAATATGATCAATAGCGTGTTAAAAGTAGCCATTAAACCAACTTAATTAAATCTATTCCAACAATAAGCAAAGACAAAAGCCATTGAAAATTTCTGCTACTTCGGGCTTAGAAGCATATTAACTTCCGTAAAAATTTCAATGCGAATCCACTAAACTTTCACCTTAAGAAGATAATAGAAAATGCACTATTAATCAAGGAAATTTGACAGCCGGAAAATTATGCAATGACATCTGACACCTGCAGATATTCTTACGGGATTCGCCATAAAAGTTTCGGGAATTTTTTTTTTTTAATATTCCCGCAACCGGGGAAATATTTCCATTTCCATCGCCACCGGAATCGTCATTTTTTACATTTTAAAATATCACTAGAAATATACAGTAAATGACTCCTTTCAAAAGGCATCCATCTCTCCCTGAAAATGCACATTACGTGTGGAGAAGAATGGATATGAGAGAGAAAAAAGAGACCAAACTGAAATGGCAAAGTGAGGGAAATTATTAAGCCGGAAAGTACAAGCACAGCTGCAAGTATTCAATTGACCTCCTTTCATCCCCTCAATTGCCGTGAGTGCTCTAATGATAGGAATGTGCGCGTTCAGAAAAAATATAGTTTTTTACAGGGAACACAAGGTATAATTTTGCCACCTTGTGCGAGAGAGATATGTGTCAGTCGTAGAGGAATGTGTCGACAATTGTCTGTGTATTTTCAATGTGATTATTATTTGTTATATATAGAGATAGAGAGAGAAAAAAAGGGCAAGTCTCAGCAGACAAAATCCTTCATGTGACCATCCATCATCGCTTGGCAAAGTAAGTAGCATCAGCTGCAAAATGATGCTATTTTTTATATTTTTCTACCTTTAATTGCATCTTCAAAGTGCAATAACGATGACTTTCTTTGTGCTCTTCTCATTAACTTTCATATGTGTATTGGGATGGGAATCGACATCTTCTAATCTTCAGTTATATCTGTCTCTTTGTCAGTCCTGCATCCTTGTCTCTCTCTTTCTTTCTCTCTCTGTCACTTCTCCTTTTCTCTCTCTCTCACTTCTCTCTCTCTCTCTCTCTCTCTCTTCAACTCCGTCTCTTTCTATCCCATCTACTTTCATTCTGGCTCTCCATCACTCTCTGCCACTCTTTCTCTCTCTCATCTCTTGCTCTCTTCATCTTTGTCTCTATCACCTTGCACATTTTTGTCTCTCAATATTTACCTCCCGTTCTTTTATATCTTGCTTTTATGTCTTGCTACCTTTGGTTCGTCATTCTCTCTCTCCGCCTCTTTCTCTCCGTCTCCCTGTCTCTCTACTTCTCTCTCCTTTTCGCTCTCTCTCTCTCTCTCTCTCTCTCTCTCTCTCTCTTCATCCTTTACTCGTGACTCTCATTATGTATCTCGATGTATTTTTTTCTAATTACTCTCTCCGTCTCTTGATCATTTCCTCCTGCTGTCAGTCTGCTTTTGTTCTGATCATTTCCTTCTCTTCGCTTGTTATCTCTCACCCTCTTTCTCTTTGACTCTGTTTTCACCATTCTTATCTCCCTCTTTCTCTCTCTTCCCAATTTCCTCCTCTCGCTCTTCACCTTCCTCTTTTCTCTTCTTTCTCTCTCACTTCTGTTTCTATGCCTTTTCTCTTTCTCTTCTCTTTCTCACTCTCTTTGTCTCTTATCTGTCTCATACTCTTTGTCTCTTCTCTGTCTCAATCTCTTTGTCGCTTTGCTTTCTCTCCTCTCTCTCCAATTCCACTTTCTTTCTGTTCTCTGTCTTTTCTTTCTCCCTTTCTTTCTCTCCTCTTTCTCTTTTTCTTTGTTTTGCCTCTCTTCTATTTATTTCTATTCTCACTCTATGCTTTCTCTGTCTTCTCTCCCTTTTATATCTCACTTTGCTTTTCTTCTACCTCTTTTCTCCACTCTTTCTTTGTATTCTCTTTCTCTCTTTAGTTTCTTCCTTTCTTTCTTTTCCCTTGCTTTCTCTTTTTTGTTTCTTTCTCATTTCATTGCTTTCTTGCTCTCTTACTTTTTTTCTCGCTCTTTATCCGTTTGCCGCTATCCTCTCCATGTGTCTCTTAATCACTCTTTAGAATGTTCTCCTTTTCTCTTTTTCTCTTTCCACTTTTCTCCTCTGTGTCTGTCTCTTAATATCTCTGTCCAGCTGTCTCCTCTCTGTATCTATCTGTTAATATCTAAACTTTTCTCCGTCTCTTAATCTCTCTTCCCACCTTTCTCCTGTCTCTCTCTTAATCTCAAAAGTTTTCTCCTAGCTTCTCTCTCTCTTTTCACCTTCATCATCTCTCTCGTTCTACCATTTGTTTTCCTCCATAAGCATCTCAGTCTTGAACTTAAATCTCGTCCTCACCCTTAATTTCACGTCGAAATCTCTTTTTGTCCATCCCCAGAAGATCTTCACAAGTGCTGCTAATTACTGACCTCATAGATTTACTTAATACAACAGACTGAAGAAAACAATGGAGGTACGAAGAGAAGGATTTTTCCACGTAATTCCATTTCTAAGCCTTTTTTCATCCATTAGTCTTCGTGTATTTCGTACAATCTGCTTTTCTCAGAACGAATATAAAAGGATGAAGGACCAATTTTTGACATGCGGTCATTATCCTTCATTTAATCCTTTCTTGCCCCGATTCCCATTTCATCCCTCTGAAAGTCTTCTCTACCTACTTGACACTGACTTGGATGATGCTGTGCATACATCTTTTATATCATCATATGGCAGGAATTACTTCTGCCATAGTCACATTAGCTATGTATACAGCTATAAGGGACAAAGACTTCAGAATAAGACAATGGAAAAATGCATGTGCATTACATTTGGCATACAATGCATGTTCAAGGTGTATCTTTACCATGTAAATTTAAGCCGTCATAGCAAATATGTACAAAGTCCCGTAAATATTTTGCACACACATTTTAATTCCCCATTTTTTGTTTATCATATTGTAAATACATATGCATATGTATGTAATTATGTATGTAATTATATATGTATATATGTGTGCCCACAAATTTTCTCATGCTATAACAAAATACTTTTGAGAGTGAAAAAGTGAAAGGTGTGAACATAATAAGGGTAAAGCTGGATTTTTATATTTTTTTTGGAAAGAGAAGGGAAAGGGAGAAAGGAATATGGTAATTAGCACATGTTTGTGTGGCTATAGGAAATCCTGTGTACATTTTCCACAAAAAATCCCTTAAAAAAGATGTTTTCCATTATAATCGCATTTTTTAAACAAAATCATTTTATTAGAGGCACAAAATGCAATTAAAATGACTTGCGTCTCTAATACATTCACAGTGACGACCTGTTATTACGTGGATTATACGTACTCTCATTTGTTTTCATGGAGGTGCCGATATACATATTAGAAATATGTACATACATCGGATATTAGAAGCGCATAAGAAATTTCGCATTAGTTAACTTTTTTTCCGTTTGGTTCGAACATGATAGACGAAGAAGAATTCAAAAATATCTGCTTTGTGAGCTGGATATTTTTTCGATTTGAAATTTTGAAAAATTTTGCCCCATCTTTGCTTCCCCTATCAAATTTTTACATGCAATTGTTTCAAAAGTCACTTGTAAACAGATTTGTAAACCAATTTAACATTTTTGTGATATGGATTTTATTTTGCATTCTGTTCGAAGACACAACAGAAAATTTTCATTCAATCTTCAAATTGAGTTATACGCGCACACATTTTTCAACAGATTGTCAGCAAAATTAAATACGATTAAAAAAGGGAGGACAAATCTAAAATTATGTAACAAATATTTTATTAAGAGACAGTTAGAGAAATTTTCCATTTAGAATTCAATTAATGCAATATTTAATTTCTGGTTTGGAAATTTACTGTTTTTTTGTGTCAACTTTATGATTTCCTTTTCAATAAATTTCATTTTGCAAACTTGGATTTTTAAATCGTTCAAATATTGTTGTTCTATGGTACATATACAAATTTATATAGCTAAAAATGTGTATATATTATACAAATACCGGAAAAAAAGTGTCAGAAATGTACATTTTAGATGAAAATCAATTGGAATTTTTTTCTGCAATTTTTCAACATTTCATTTCCCCCAATTTCTATTTTCCAAAGATATAAATTATATTTCGAATGCCAAAATTAACACAACCAATAAATGAAAATCTTACCCATAGCAAGGAGAACTGCTCATGAGAATCCTCACACATTCCACACATCCACGGGCGATCGCCTGCTCCAATGGACTTGTTGACACCGACGGCATTTTCCCACTGGTTTAATTCCTCCAGCGTGGGAAATTTTATTTTATTTTTATTTCTTAACAATTTGTTTTTTTTTTAATTATCAATCCAAAAACAATATTATTGTTCTCATTGTTGAAACACACACTTCTTCACTTGATGTCAGTTGTCTCACAAACGAGGCACTTCCGGGAAACGAAAATCCAAGGAATCGGAAGCACCATGTGTCCCCATTGAAAATGTCACTAATTAAATTATTTCACAAGTTAAAAATCTCGTTAATTAATTAACTCCCAAATTGAGCAATAAAACATTTCCCCGTGAAAAAAATGTTCTTCGAAATAAATCGGAATAAATAAATCCAAAAAATATTGAGGATTAATTAATTAATGAAGATTTCCGGAGAGATTGATGGATGACAGAAGAAAAAAGGAAGAGGAAAACAGAGAGAGAGAAAAAATTTGGCGAGAGTGTTAAGAAAAAGGAAATCAACAAGGAAATGGAAGCACCAGAAGCACCTTTTAGTGCTGTCAACGACAGGCCTTGAAAAGCACTGGCTTCCCTCTCCAAAAATCTGTCTCAAAATATTCCCTGTCCACTCTCCCCTCGTCCTTTGACAAAAAAGGAAAATTACACAATTCCACACTCCACAAGTATGTATGTGTAGTCACAACAATCAAATTTCAAATGTCCATTACAAGCACGGTTTAGATAGAAAGTCCACCACCTCACACAAAGGGGGAAAAAATTTCCTTGTCAAACCTATATGAACCACGAGATTTTTTTTTTTGAAATTTCTGTCTTTTTTCCTTCTTCTTCCTTCATAAGAGATGGTCGCAATTAATTATATTTACCGAGTAGAAAGTTTTTTTTCACATTTTCTTAACTGTCCTTTTCTGGTTGCTCTTTTTAATTCTCTTCCCTGTCATTTGCTGTCTCTTTCTCTTTTATTCTCGTTCTTCCTTCTTTCTCTAGTTTTTCCTCATATTGCTACTAATCTTTTTAATCCGTATTCATCTGCGCATCTCTCTTCCCAAGTCTCTTTTCTGGTCTTTTTAAACTCTCTTTCTACCCGGGTCAATTCTCTCCCTCTCTCTCTCTTTATTTCTATCTGTCTCTCTTCTTCTCTCTCTCTCTTTATTTCTATCTGTCTCTCTTCTTCTCTCTCTCTCTTTATTTCTATCTGTCTCTCTCCTTCTCTCTCTCTTTATTTCTATCTGTCTCTCTCCTTCTCTCTCTCTTTATTTCTATCTGTCTCCCTCTCCTTCTCTCTCTTTATTTCTATCTATATCTCTCTCTCCTTCTCTCTCTCTGTTTCTCTTACTTTCCCTTTATTTTTACCTATATCTCTCTCCTTCTCTCTCTGTCTTTCTTTCTTTTTCTCTCTCTGTTTCTTTGTCTTTCTCTCTTTATTTCTACCTACGTCTCTCTCCTTCTCTCTTTCTGTGTTTCTTTCTCTTTCTCCTCTCCTCTTCTCTCCGTCTTTCTTTCTATTTCTCTCTTTTTATATCTATCTATACCTCTCTCTCCTTCTCTCTTGATATTTCTCTCTCTCCCTTTCTCTCTCTCCCTTTATTTCTATCTGTCCCGCTCTGCTTCTCTTTGCTTCTCTCTTTCTTATCTCCCTCTCTCGCTTCGTTTCTTTTTCCCTCTTTGTTTCTCTCCCTTTCGGTTTTCTTTTTTCTAATACCTTTTTTATTTTTACAGTCACTCTCTCTTTCTATTCCTATATATCTCTCTCTTTATCTCTTTCTCTCCCTTTCTCCTGGCTGTCTCGCTATTCTCTCTTGTATTTTCTTCTCACTTGGCCTCCTTTATCTTTCTCTGTCTGTCTGTCTCTCTCTCTCTCTTTCTGCCTTTATTTTCTGTTCCCTTTTTTGCTATCCCTTTCCCTTCCTCCTTTTGCCTGCTTTTACATAATTATATCTCGTGTATATGCACTCCCCAGTTTTTTGTATATTTCTCTGTCTGACAGCCTGCTTTTTGTCTCGCTTGTTTGCCTCTCTTTCTCCCTCTGTCCCTCTACCTCTTCCTTCTTTTTTCTTTCGCTCTTTCTCCTGTCCTCTATTCCTGACTCCCACTGGGTTTCTCCCTTTTGTTGTTGCTCTCTCTCTCTCTTTCTACCCTATATTCCTCTTCGTTTGTCTCTTTTCCTCTCGCCCTATATAGTTTATCTATCTCTCCCTCTGTCTCTATCTTGTCCTATTGATATCCCTCTCGGAGTAAGTCTCTCCTTTTCTATTTCTCTCTTTTCCCCTCCCGTTCTCTCTCCCTTTTTGTGGCTCTCTTTTCCATCCCCTTAATGCTCATTTTCCTTTCACCCTTTCTCTATTCTCCCCGGTTTACTTCCTTTTTTCTCTCAGTTTTTGAATCTCTCTGTCTCCTAATTTATCTCTCTATTCTCCTCCTCCCTTTTTCCCATTCTCTCTTTCTCCATTTTGCTTCTTATTGATTCTCGTTTGCCTACCCTTCAGTGGTCTTTCTCGTTTGCTCCACCGTTTTCGCTTTCTCTCTTCCTTAAACACATTTACTCTCTCTCTTCTCTCTCTCTCTCTCTTTTCCTCTATTTCTCTTCTGTCCACCCCATCCAAGCTGAGTATGTCTCCAAAGGATTGTCACACACACAGACAAATCTTTCAAAAAATAGATATGATAAATAATAATAATAAAAAAAAAGACTTCTTTTTTTTGGGGAGTAAAAAGTGTGTATAATATGGAAGAGGGAGATTTTTTTCTGGCTTAGTTCGTTGGCACATAACACACCACACTACCACACGGCTCCTCTTGCCTTTCATCCCTAGAGTTCCTATGCATATTTTCAGTAGCTACTGCATTGTTGGAGCTCCCATGGAAGTGCAGTGTTATTTTTTCCCTTCATACACACAGTCTCTTTTAATTTAACACAGTATTTTCACAAAACTAACGTTTTTCACAATACCGTTTGCCTCGTTACAAGGAAGCTTTTGTGTACAATGCTGTACAGATTCCTTCATGTATGTCTCTCTCTCTCTCAAGGAGGAAAAAAAAAGTTTGTGTGTGTGTGACTGAAAAAAAAAAGAAGGGAGTCTTTTGAAGGGAGAGACAGAGCCTATATTTTATCCTATTATATGGAGTATCTTAGCAGAAAGGGGTCTTTCCCTATCTCCAATATGATCTTAAAGAAGATCTGTATGTAAGTCCCAAGTATATTTATGGATGTAAGTCATGTTTTTCGGGGGGAAGAGAAAAGGTAAATATCTGAGAGGTGGAATGAGTGTGAAAAAAATGCATGTGTACGATCACCATCTTTATTTTCCCTTATAATAGTGTCTTTATACAAGGATCTTTCTGGCAACTTATATGTATGTACATTCTTTATATGGCGAAAAATCTTTCATAATGGAACCCTTTTTTTATATGTATACTTCAGGTTGTATAGGACAAAAGTAGAACTTATATAGCCGATGGCTCTTTCCAATTCACGCTTCAGCTCTTCAAAAATAACAGTTTCTTACTCACTCACACATACCATGCTTCTGTATAGGCCTTATGTGTATACAATTATGTACCTATAAATACACGTATACACGGACTCCTGGTTACTTGCTCCTTTTTTCAGACAAAAAAAACAGAGGCTGTGTGCAAAAATAAAAAATTGAAAAATTGGTGTGTGCGGTATGGTATATCTATAGTTATACAAGATTGCTGATATACTGGCAGGTAAAAGGTGCACTTTTTATATTCTCACATCATGATTCCATTTTTAGGATATATGGGAACATGAATATATATATATACAGGTTATATGGGGCAACGGTATACTCACGGAATAGTAATTACAATTGGAATACCTGGCATACCTAAGCTGCTCCTGGATGGTTTTTTTTAATTCGTGCAGGCTGCTAAAAGACTGACGACGGCAGGGAGGAAGCAGAAAGGGAAGCAACGAAAGAGAGACAGCAAGAGAAGAAAGGAAAGACAGGCAGTAAGAAACACGACGAAAGACAGACGAGTGACAAGAAAAGTTCGAAAGAGAAGCAAGGAAAAATCGAAAGAGAGACATAAGGAAGTACCGAAAGAGAGAAACAGAGACAAGGAAAAAACGAAAGGGGGCAAGGGAAATACGAAAGAAAGACAAGAAAGAGCCAAAACAGAGGAGGAAAGACGGAAAGAGAGACAGCTAGAGTTATGAAGAACGACTGCCAAAAAGACAGCGAAAGTCTCAGCAAAAGACACAGTGACAGGCCGAAAGAGACACGGCGAGAGATCAACAGTGAGATAGCCGGAGAGAGAAACCAAAGAGAGATAGTGGTATATAAGCACAGAAAGAGATGAAAAAAGAGAAATACCAAAATGACAGAGAGACGCAAGAGAAATAGAGAGTAAAGAGGTAAAGACGCAGGGAAACCAGATATAGAGGGCGAGAAGTAGAGAGAGAGAAAGCGAGAGAATGATAGAAAAAGAGAGAGAAAGCGAGAGAACGGTAGAAAGAGAGAGAGAGAAAGCGAGAGAAAGAGAGACAAACAAAGCGAGAGACCGAGAGAAAAAGAGCGAGAGACCGAGAGAAAAAGAGCGAGAGACTGAGAGAAAAAGAGCGAGACACCGAGAGAAAAAGAGCGAGAGAACCAAAGAAATAGAGAGAGAAAGCGAGAGACCGAGAGAAAAAAAGAGAGAGAGAAAACGCGAGACAAAGAGCGAAAGATAACGCGAGAAAAAGAGAGAGATAACGCGAGAAAAAGATAAAGAGAAAACGCGAGAAAAAGAGGCAGAAAGATAACGCGAGAAAAAGAGGCAGAAAGATAACGCGAGAAAAAGAGGCAGAAAGATAACGCGAGAAAAAGAGAGAGATAACGCGAGAAAAAGATAAAGAGAAAAAGCGAGAAAAAGAAGCAGAAAGAGGGAAGTGATAGAGAAAAATAGAGAGATAAAGGGAAGTGAGAGAGAGAAAGGTAAGTGAGAGAGAACGAGGGAAGTAAGAGGGAAAAATATAGAGATAAAGGGACGTGAGAGAGAGAAAGAGAGGCAGAAAGAGGTAAGTGAGAGAGAAAGAGACAAAAGAGCACGAGAGAGAGACAGAGACAAACGAGAGGAAGAAAAGTATGGGAGAAAGAAGAAGGAGAGTAAGAAAGAAAGGAGAAAAAAAGATGAGAGACAAAGAGCACTGCAAAAGAACGGGCGAAGGAGAATCAGATTAGCAACGTAAACCCCTTTGAATTTAAAAAATGTTCATATGTTTGAACTGATGGCCGTAATTTTTAAAAAATGTTTTTGCAAATCTGTAATTAATATCGTCCATGCCCGAAATGAAATTCTTTACGATTCGGGGAATACAAATTTGTATATCCGCATATGTACATGTATACATGTGGAATTATGTATCTGCATCTATATGTATATGCATATATTTTTATATGTACATTTATCCTTCCAGGCGACAGTCAGGTAAATATTTCTTCCAGGGATAAATGAACAAATGAACGATGAGGAGAAATATCTGGTACAAAAACCTGACCATCTCAATTCATTTTAATTCACGAACTTTTGTGATGAACCCACGACTTTGGAGCAAAAGCAATGTGGGAGCACTCGTGAAGGAATCCCTCTGGTTCACCACATGCCACTTACCTCCTGCATTTGCCCCTATCAAAGCAGCTAGGATCCTTTTTTTTTTATTTAAAAAATCCTTCCTTGTAATGCCCAATTTTAATTTCTTTATTTACCCACACTTATAGTTATATAGGGAAAAAGAATAAAAAGTCTTGTCTAGGGCAATATTCGTACATATAGATAAATGCAACATACAACAATATGTATATACCCGTCTGCCTGCCGCCTTAAACCCCTCATTTAATTCAATTTAAAACTAAAAAAGGTTTGACTGACTAACACCAAAAGGGACCACTTTACCCCTTTTTTCCTTCTTCCTCCAATTCTTCCACAACCCACACGCCTTTTTTTCCGCAAATTCATTCCCATACGATATTTTTGAGGAGGGAATATCTATCTAGGAATTAAATGGGGAGAGGAATGGAATCAAATGTGTGGGGAATTGGGAAAAACAATAAAGCAGGGGAAAATCGCATTTATATGGGTGTAACATCTCACCTATATCTATTCATGGGAAATAAACGTTATAATAGTCCTGATCCTCTTTTTTTTTCCTCTCAAATAAATACCAGAAAAGTGACAATTGTCTGCCAAAAAAAACTATTATTTTGTCACAGACTCCCCGAACGTTCCCAGGGTACATATTATTGCCCATAAAAAAGGAGCTATACTACTGATCTTCTTCTCGTTTACCAAAGGTACATGCTTCAAACAATGGTTGGAGTGGGTTTCATTGACATTTTTTTGGTATTCTTTAAACTCAAACAATAATAAAAAAAAGTGCTAAAAATGGTGAGAAAAAAGACGATTGGCGGGACGCATTTACGGCATCAAAACCCTAAGGAAATGCACCATTAAGTAAACGTGGCCTGTACAGGAAGACCTCGTTTGGGAATGCAAACATACCCGAGAGTAACAAATATGAATAAAATCACACTCCAATGGAAATCCAGGGGTCAAAAGTCAGATTGTCAATATAGGAATCAGACGACTGCAGGGGCACTTTAGGACATTTCTTCTGCCAAATATTATTTAAAATAATTAGCCAGGGAAAAGTAAATGAAACAAAAAGTAAAGGAGCTTGCTTTAAAAAAAGTATTTGTCTGGTCAGATTTTTTTTCAATGCATTGTAGCCATATGTAGAAAATACAGGACGATTTCCATTTGTACAAGACAGATTGGAAATTTGTGGTCTAAAAGAATGCATCTGGGATGACCACAAAATTGACTTTCCTGACCGACCATCATTCATAAATCAACTGCACTGATGGTTCTTCCAAATTGTCCACATTGTTGCAGATGGAAATAACAATGAAATGACAATGGCGCAAAAGAATATCCCATAATTGATTCCCTTAGGCTCCTCGTCTCCTGTTTTATTAGGTGTATCTATGTGGTCCGAGATGGACCGGAAGCAATTTTTCAAATCCAATTTTCGGATTTCGAAACGCTTTACGTATGAGACAGGAAGCTACATTAATTAATTTTTAAATGAGGCAGAATGATCGTAAATCCACCGACAGCGCACGGCAAACGGTTAGATTGTAAAGTAAGCGTAAAAAACTTTATTTTAAACTTACGTAGTAGCTATTAAAAGCCTTTTTTACTAATTACATCAATATTACTAATAATAATAAGTTATGTTTTTTGTAGTAGTATTTACGCGATAATTCTTGTCAACAAAGTGTCTCCTACCAAATCACTGGGGAAAAACAAGTAGTAGAAAATTTCTTATACAGTTGGAGAAATAATATTATTACCTGCATAAAACCACATCCAAAAAAGTGTGGCGTCAATATATTTATGTACTTGTTTTATATTTATGCAATTAAAAAATTCACTAATATTCTCCAAACTGATTTCTTATACGTATAAATGCACAGTCAATCATTGCATTGAAATTTTTCTTCAATTTAACATAAATATAAATGGCAATACGACACATTTTACAACGGAGTGTTTGTAACTGCTTTGATGCATGCATAAAAAAACTACTCCATAGAGACTTTCCTTGTAAAAATTTGGCCATTGCTAATTAGAATTTTTGAACTATTGTGCTCCGAATTTTACATTGTTTAGCCTCTAGAAAAGAAAGTATTTGGGTTTATCCCACTTTTTTATTACTAGTATTTATTCAAGTAAGACGATCAAAATTTTGTAAATTTTTAAAACTATATGCGATTTAGCTTGTCTTTTGCCATTACAAATATGGTAATAAATAAACAGTGGCTCCTCTTCATTTCTGACGACGCAAAACACAACCAGCACCAAGAAGACAAAGTACTGCCTTCTGCATGAACGAGTCGTTCATTCGTTCATTCAGGGAAGAAGTCTAGTTCAACGTGCATATACAGGTGGCCTACGACGCTTATTAGTATTTAGAATGGTCCACACATCCCGTCTTGCTTCTTAAGTTTGCGAATTGTTGATGCAAATTATTTCACTTTCAATGGGCTTTATGAATTTCAGCCTTTTAGCATTTGCAAATACTTAATATGCCTCAATAATATAGTATTTTGTATTTTCCAAAGTGAAATGTTCCTTAAAAATAGTGAGTCACCAAATATTTAAATATAATTTTAAATCGCTGTGTGATGAATTGATTTCATCAATGATACTTAAAGTTGTGTTTACATAATGGATGATTTGACTGTCCCTGTAAGTTATATGAAATGAAAAATGTATAGGTATGCATAATAATTCAAAAATACGTGTTTCTATAGAAATAGATTGTGTTTCCAAATTTTCCATCTTTCTTTTCATGATCCAAAAAAAATTTTTGGAGAAATTCCCAATTTTTTTAACTATTATTATGTAACTATATTATGTATTTTGTGGGAAAAAAATTCTTTGGACGTCGCTAATTACGAGCTTCGTAAAACCTTGAGCCAAATGAACTAAACATCTTTTTAAACTATAAACTATAACCCAATATATGTATGTATAATACGCAAAGATTTCATGTGGCATTTTACAATTGAAAGCCGACAGGTATACTTTTAATAAATAAATCCAGAATCTTATTTATTAATTTATAAAATAATCAAAATATAATTTAATTCTCGTATATACATAAAAGCGTCCTTTTTAAAACGGGACCATTTGGATGAAGGTTAAAGCTAGAATAGCTACAAACGTGACTTATGATGTACACCGGGTTCGATAAGAATCACAACAATATCACAAACATTTGTTCCTGTGTGACCACAATGGAGATGATATAGACCCCCTGCGACTTGTGTGAAGAAATTGTAGGAGTTGTTATCGGCCAAATAATCGTCAGCAGAAATATTTTCCGCTTGAGCACTTGTAATCGTGTCCACGTTGACGACAGCTCCAGCCATATTGCAAGGACCATCAATCCCATCAGTCCCACCACTAAGAATTGTGATGACATTTTGCGATTGAAGAGCATACAATTTACTAGCGGCAGCCAAAGCCAACTCCTGATTCCGACCGCCAACGCCTTGTCCAACCACTTTCACAGTTGGCTCACCTCCGAGAAGCAAACAAATTTTCCTGGAATCCCGTGTACCCCGCATGATACTTTCCATAATCTCTTCCAGGACCCCCGGATTATCTTCCACATCCTTCAAGTGCAATTCTCGAATTAAAGCCAGGATTTTCTCCGGATTGGCGCTACTTTCCCCAACGAAATGAGCCAGCAACGCCAGCTTCTCTCCCAAATCTTTGGCTTCCCCCTCCAGATGTGTGGTCAAAATTATGGGATGAAAATTTAGCCTCCGGGCATGTTCTGCTGCATGTTTGAGAGCAATTTTGTTGTTTCCAATTATGAAATTATTCACCCGGGAAAAATCTCGTTGCTCATTTTCCTCTTTCTGCAACACTTCTACGACACTCGCAGGGACGTTGTTCAAATTTCCTAGGATTTTTCGCACCACGCCCAAGGCATCTTGATCCCCATCCGTATTTAGGACGGTGGGACCACTAGCAATGACATCCAGGGGATCTCCAAGAACATCCGACAAAATGAGGGAGACAATATTTTTGGATTTGCACAACTGCACCAAACCCCCGCCTTTGACAACTGACAGTTTCTTGCGGACAGTATTCAATTCATTAATTGTAGCTCCGGATCGGGACAATAATTTGATAATTTCACGTTTTTCTTGTAGTAAAATCGGGAATTTTGGAAGAGGCAGCAAAGCGGATCCTCCTCCTGAAATTAGAACGATTAGCAGATCGGATTCTTCACAAGATGAAACGAGATTCACAATTTCCTTGGCCGCATCTCCAGCCTTCTCATCTGGTATGTTGTTTCTTGCCCCACGAAGGATTTCTAATAAAACAATAGAGATTATTATTATTTTATGCATTAATAAAAAATACTAATATATTTCAATGCCTATTTAAACATAACAACAAATACGAATGGCTGTCATCCGACGCAAAATATTTCATAATTGTAGGTATAAATGCAGATAGGACGCAGAAATTTTTCATCATCCCCAACACGATAAAGTGTTCTGTGACATATGACACTAAAAAAAGAATTACTCCAGCTAAAAGCTTCAAAACTAATTTTTAAATTACCTCATCCCTTACAAATCTGGGTGAACATCTGAATTATCAGGGATATCTTACCAATGACTCCAAATTGACTATCCCTGGTGCCTTCTGGAACACTGAGGACGCAGCGACTAATTTGTGTTTGAAGGATATTAACCATTTCTTCTGCCATTGGTAAAACCGCTTTGCCAAATCCTGAACAAATTTTAAACAGGGATTCGTTAGAAATAATTCATACATTGAAGGAACAAATTTTTCCATCAAAACGACGGACTCACACGTACAATCAATTGTGTAGGTGTACAATAAATTTTTAAAAAACCGTAACAAGAACTGACCCACAACATAAGTTTTCGGGTGTTGATCCAAAGAAATATGATGAGAACCGCAAATGGTCAGCTTGTCGTCGACCTTAACAACATTTGACCTTACGAGCACCGACGGAATGACACTGTTGACACCAGACCAAAAAATTTCGCGAGCCTGATCTTCGTGCTTCACAAAAGTGACTTGCTGCCTGAAATTTGACATGGTTTTCCCAAGAATCGGAATATCGAAGGGGCGAGCGGCCAGTGGAGAGCCGGAGGTCACGCTGGAGGTCATGCCGGAGGTCACAAACGAGGAAGTCAACAAATGAGTTCTGAGAACTCGATCCAGGACCTTTGACACCATTTTTCTCTAGACTAGGTAGACTAATATCACAGTGAAATTTGGATGAGAAATAACTGGGAATATTCTGGGAAATTTTTTTGGTTCAAGTCGAGTAACCATTTTATTGATGTGTATAAATAGAGGCTTTTATTGCAGGATTTACAACTTAGATACAATTATTGATCATTACCTTCCAAATATGCATATGTATACCTATATACAAATATTCAGAAATCTATGGGGCAAGCAGAAGGTTTGCTTTTCGCGGTACATCAAGTTTATCTTAATATACCAAATTTTCTATTGCGCAAATTTTCTGGTTAAAAAGTTAAATTTAAAAAAAAAAGGATTATAGGGTTAGTAGTTCCTGCAAATTTCAAAATTTCCAATATGTCAATACGAGTTAAATAATTTTGGGCCTACGAGATACAAATGTCTATTTTACAATGGCGGGAGTTTAACTCCTAGAAGGATGTGGGCTGGTCAGGTAACAATTGGGAAATTAAAAAAAAAACATTAATCTGGTTGTTATTTGATTTTTGATTACGACTGCTACAATTCAGTCGACAGCAGCTGACAACAATTGTTTACTGTACACGGTGTACTAGCGGATACAAGAAAATCAGACCCCAACGTTTTCTCATGTTTTCCGCTTTGCCCAATTCTGGAAAAATTTGTTGGCAAAACTAGATTCTATTCATATTCGGATATGCTTTATCCGCTTTTCCCAAATTAAACAACCTTGTACGAAAGTGAGTGAGCGACAGAATTTTAAAAAGCATTCTCCACCATAGCACGTAGAAACACAAATTAATTAAGTAAACTCCTGATACATGTAAAGTATTTGTTTTTACAAAACAAAATGCCGTTTTACGCGATATAATCACAGATGCAAGATGCAATTCCATGGAAAAGATTTACATAATATAGAATGTAGCACGGGTAGAAATTTTTAATAATAATTAATGACTTAAATGGAGATCAGCAATATGACAACTTCAAAACGTACAATAATAATGCATTGTAGGACATTACACTCATATTTGCATGATCTTACTCCAAAGACACTCCGATTTGGCAAAACATTCTTCTTCGATTACTTTCGTTGGAACCCCTGGCCATTTGTTTCTGCTGACATTCGTTTAAATACTGTTGGAGCTTTTACTTTTTACATAATAAATACAGTGTTAAAATCGGCTAGCAGTT
The DNA here is from genome assembly GCA_034698585.1 of Disparrhopalites patrizii. Taxonomy (NCBI): domain Eukaryota; kingdom Metazoa; phylum Arthropoda; class Collembola; order Symphypleona; family Sminthuridae; genus Disparrhopalites; species Disparrhopalites patrizii. Next base: position 2,785 of record JAQGBT010000972.1, on the reverse strand, counting down.
CAAATGATTAAATCGTAGGCGAATTAGAAGACATTCTAAAATTATGGAAGGTACTTCCAAAAACATTCATTATTCGCCTCGTCAGAGTGTCTATGGTGTAAGCGTATAAAATGGAATATTTTAGTTTCGCGAGTCGTGATATCTATAATCTGACAGTACAAAGGGCTATAATTATGGCGTAAAGGATGACTGAAGGAAGCCAAGACTTTAGGAAACCTCCTATCCCCACATATCGAGCAAAAACGAAAGTAATTGCAGCTAGATAGATCATATTCCATGAGGTCATGCTCCTGTACTTCATCAGATTTAAAGACATCGCCACATGAGAATGACAGTTGTCACAAATCAGTTTGTGCGTTCGGGTCTTGTACTCTTCTGATGCTTCATACACGGACCTGTCCCAGTTCGAAGCTTTGGTGTGATCCAAACGTAAATACCGTGTGGGTCGTCCAAATGCCATGTTGTCCTCAGAGACGTAGTAAGGACCTGCAAAGTCCCGGATGACCCCAGTGGAATAACAAATTCCCATGTGGCCGACAAACGGGAATAGCCACCTACAAAATCAAATAGGAGGGTTCTCAAGTTTTTTACTATACTGAATTTGCCCCGGTTTAGTCGGTGGGTTTAACTCGGCCAAAATTAATGGGATTCTCGGTCTTCAAAAATCTTTTTCTTACGTTAATAATGGAATTGGTGTCCACACAATACAATATGGGTATCTGGAATTCTCTTTGTCAATAGGAGGGACGAGGTCAGTGGATCCTGACGCGGTCATCTTCATGTTTGGCTCTTCAACTGCTTCTCCCTCCTCTTTTACTTGATACTTATCGTCGGACATAAGACAGTAATGACTAGTTTCTTGGTTCCTTGTAATCTGCGAATAGGTTATACATACATGTAATCAGACGATAAGGAAATGCGGCTTGTGCTATAATACATACGTTTGCACTTACATAAAACTATAGTAAAATAAGTATACATTACGCCGAAATTTTATATACGATATACGCACATGCAAAATTACAATTACACACATATTGAAAATTAACGATGCACGTTTATACGAAACAAAAATAATACTAAAATATTAATAATATACGTAAATTACCGATAAACATGCATCCTAAATGTAAAAAATATTAGGTTCTTAATCGTTCATACCAGTATATCAAAGGTGTATGTGTGTTACCCCGACTTCAAAGTTAATCTTCCAGATTTAATACAATTTCCTTCGTTTCCTGCACAAACTCTACAAAATGCAAAGAAAAAATAGAATTCAGAGTATAGAAATAAAATATTTTCACCTTCACTGGCAATTATCACATTATCAACAAAAGCCAAATAACATAACTTTTAGATTTATTGTTGAAAAAATCAACATCCGTCAAACTAACCATTGGTAAAAGCAAAGTTAAATGTTCGTAGTATCTCGAATCTCGACTCCTGTGCTTTAATTATTTGAATCTCCGAGCTTGTCCTTATTTGAAGTTAGGCATGCCAATTTAATTTCAGCACACGTCAGGATTGGACAATGTGCAGTCAATGTCAAAGTTGTGTTTCCAAACCAATCTTTCTGTGAAACCTGTTAATTAAGCAAAAAAAGTACATTATACACCCAGTGTTAAACACGTAAATAAATATTAATGTAACCTAAAACCTAGACAATCAGACAACTGCAGAGCAGACTGTCCCAGATCAACTTAAACAAAAAGAGGGTTGCAATTTCAATGCTGAACGCTAAACATATTTCCCACAAATCAGTCACCTATATGACCTCGAAAAAACCGAACATCAAATATCACATAACAATCCCTTGAAAATCTCTGGTAAAGCTGACAAACGAATATAATGGGCTTGATAGTATTAAAACTCCGGATGTACAGATTTACTGGATAAAATGTCCACAAAATCCGAAATATTGAAGACTGTCAAATTGTCCAACACGCCCAATTTTTGCAGCTTATACGCACATACTTTAATTAAAAAGATTACAGATCGACACAGATTGAAAGATTTTCCCTTCAACAACTGAACAAGATTTAAACAAACATGTAATTTAAGATTTGTGAGCAAATAAATGAAGAAATAATCAAACAACCAAATGAATTGTACTTACCTTTTACCTACATTAAACTAGTAATATTCTCAATAATTCTTGGTTTTACGGGCTTGACACTTTTTCACTTTTTATTTGGGAGAAAATCAATAGAACATTTCCTTGCCATCTTTTGGAGGAAAATCCCATCCCAATGATTCTCCCTTTTCCCCCTCTTTTTTATAGGGATATTTTGTCTCTATTCAGCTCTCAGCTGAGAGCTGAGCCTTTTCCTGTCATATTATTAAAATGTACAAGAGAGCAAATTGTGGATCAGTCCCAAACTGGCTCCAACACCGTCCAAGTCTGGTTCTACAAAATACGGCAGTCTGCAGAGACTGAGTCCCAATTGTACCACCTTAAAGACCTGTCCTCTTGTAGCTTTTGTAAATTACCTTAAATCAGGGCTTAAACCACGGGGGGGGGGGGCGGGGGGCCTGAGCCCCACCACTTTTTTTTACGAGACCCCCTGCTTTTTTGGGCAAAACCCAATTAATAAAACAATTGGCCCCTTTAATTACATTATATTTTATTTAAATATTACCAAAATTATTGCAAAAAATTACCAGGCCCCCCTACTTTTTTATTTATGGTTTAAGCCCTGACCTTAATCGCAGGCCTGTGCAATTAACGCCTTCGAAATTAATAATTATTAAATACCAATTAACTACTGGGTAATTAAATTTGTAA
>JAQGBT010000971.1:0-38067 GCA_034698585.1 Disparrhopalites patrizii | reverse complement strand
GATTTCTTACTTTCTCTCTCTCTGTCTCTCTTTCGCTCTCTTTCTTTCTCGATTTCTTACTTTCTGTCTCTCTTTCTCTCTCTTTCTTTCTCGATTTCTTACTTTCTCTCTCTCGCCCTCTTTCTTTCTTGATTTCTTACTTTCTATCTCCCTTTCTCTCTCTCTTTATCTCTCTTGTCCTCTTCTTTCTTTATCGCTCTCCTTCTCTCTCGTGCCCTTTTTTTAGTCGCTCTCTTTTTATGTCTATCTCTCCCTCTTTTCTTCCGCACTCTCTCTTTCTCTCTCTCACTTACAACACACTTACAAACACATGCCCCATCTCCGCTCTCCCTCTTATTGACTGTCACCATTTTATTACCTTTTTAACATGACTCAGTCCCCAAGTTTGGTGACGGTGCTGTGTTCCCAATTTGGTTTTGGTACTGTGTGAATACAAGAAGAAGAGTCTGGGTAATGTCTCCAACCAGGCATGTAATAATAATTCCTTTTATTCTCCCTGGAATTCTCTCCTCCGACCTCGTTTTTATTGACACAGACAGACACTGGGGAGTAAGGCATGGGATGAGAATGAATGAGGACGTGTGGCGTCGATTTTTTTTTCTTTCCTGAAACTGTTCCCCTCTGCACTGTGAAATGAGATCAGGGGGTCAAAAATCAATTTGGATTAAATGCACCAACAAACAAAACTGAGGGTGGAGAGGGTAGGGAGGACAAAAAGAAAATTGGGAGCATTGAATTTCACTATACTGTACTACTGGATTAGATTAAATTAAACCGAATTATTTAATGGGAGACGTCAATGAACCAAGTAGCAATTAAATGTAGACATTCAATGGTTCGTAGATAGTACAGCATTAGTGGCAAGGATCCCCTGTCCAAACTCCATCGTAATAATTAGGGATAATCTGTAGTTTAAATTAGATCTTTAAGTAATTACTTTTCAAATCCTTCAAACTAGTTCCTGTATGAAAAAGTAAATGTACCTCGAACAAAATCGTTTGACAGCGTAAAAGCAGTTTTTTCTCTTTGAATTGCAAACATTCTCATGAATACTTAAACTTCTGCTCTCAAATTAAATTTATTAGCACAGAGGTCAGTGGAAATTAAGATTAAAAAAATATTGTCCCAGTCCCCCATTATCTGTCATTTAACATACCTTCAAATACAAGGACAAAAATCCATGACAAAAATGCCAATGTATACACTCGTGTGGTGCAATTCTTTCCACGTAAAATATACTATTGTATATTGGCACATTGTGTGTATGACGAGAACAAAAAAGGATTTTCCCACGCGACGTTACATACCAGAGAAAATAACTCCCATGACCCCTTGACATTCACGAAAAAGTTGCATACATTCATTTCAGGGAAAGCAGTGACAAGGCCCAAAAGACATAAAATAATGGTTGTGACTTTCCCCCATGTTTTTTGTGGGGAGTAGTGGGAAAATTTAATTATGTATATATCTATTCAACATTCCACAATCTAATCAATATGAACAGGAGAAAGGGGCCAAGCTCGGGGAAACTCTCATGCTTTTTGCAGAAACACACAATTCGTCAAAAGATACCCTAATTACACATGCTATTACGGTATGCTCCAGTTGAAGTAGCAAATCCTCCTACTGACCCATAATATGTTTAGAACATAAAAAGTATATATACGCATTTCTTGGTTCTTACTTCAAAAACATACTTATACCCCATGGGACATACATATCACATGTATTTTCTCTCCCGCATTTTCCCTTACTTTTCCATCAATATTTCACACATGGCGGTGGACATTCTTCGGAAATGCCATGGTCATGTATGTACATACATATATCTGCCATTCCGTGACTACGTGCACTTATATATGCCGCAGCCCAGAGTTGCTAACAAAAAAAAAAAGACATGACACATGTGTACACACATTACATTCGGGTGCATGGCATTCCCCGTGGATTCACCCGGTTCCATCAAATCCCCCTGTGAATATATACCTTAAAAATATAGAGGGAAAAGTCCTCCTATGAAGTTAGTATAGGTAGTAGTAGAAGCCCGAAGTCGTTGGAATTTACTAATTAATGAAGCCCACATTCGATTTATCCGTATGACGTCCATCACACCATCATTCATTGCTGGGCGACGAGCGGACCAGCATCAATATACTTTCTCTTCTGTCCTACTCGACTACATACTGGACATTTTCCTGGACAATACCAATAATAATGACTCTATCTTGTGTATGTGCGTGTGGAAGTGTGTGTGCCAGTAATTGGCAATGTATGTATGACGCTTCCATGACTTCCTTTTCACTCCTCAACTTTGACAACTGTATAATAGGTTTTTTAACATGGAAGCCAATCCCAAAAAATAGGTCCGGATAAAAAAAAACCACAAAAAAAAAATAGAGAAAGAGATACTATTTATAAAAATGTTCATTCCACCGAATCAAACAAATATTTTCAAGGTGTGTGTGTGTGTGATTTCCCACAGATGTTTCGGCGTTGGATACCAACTTACCTCGAATTGATTTGGAGGCCATCGAGAACCATTTAAGACTTGCACGGGAGGAGGAGAGGAAGGTAATTACTAACATTTCTCTCTCTCTCTTATTATTACTCCTATTATTAAAAGTATGAGCATAGCAAATTGTTATTTCTTTATGTCATAGGATTTTAGTTTTTATGAAGATATGCATCATAGGTACTTAACTGTTCCTATCAGAACTAGCAAATCTAAAGTCAAATATTAATCCATCTTTGCCCTTGATATTGAATCTATACAATTTCCGACGTTGTATAATTTTAATACTACTGCGATATTGACGACGAGACTCCTTTCATGTATCTAATCAATGGTTATTACAAGAGAGAAATTATACCAGGAGTTGTGCCACCATCATCAAAGTAGGCTCACCATCTCTTCATTCTTTGTGTATATAAAAGGGAGAAAATGATGATTATTATTATGCAAGAAAGCAAATGAGTAGGACGTCTCCTCATCATTTTGTAGTTTGTATTAATGCCCCAAATGTTTGGCTATTAGCCCGCATTTTATAATGACTTTTGCCGCATAATGATCTCTTTTTCTCCACCCGCTCAAAGTCTTTGTGGATGTATAAATTACTCCTCCTCCTCCTCCTCCTCCAACAAACTACTTTTCCCTAGACTTTTAACTATAGGGTCAGGAAAGAAAGGGGAAAGAATTCCCCCCAAAAAAGGAGCCCCCATTCAAGGAAAGGGAGAAAGGCACAAGTCCCCAGAAAAATAATAATTATATCACCGATTTTTTTTCTCGCCCAAATGTGGACCGAAAGATTTAAAAAAGTCTCGTTTTTTCTTTTCCTATGTGGTTGGGAATAAAATACAGATTAAGGGGTTACCAGATTCCGGTCTTCAGTGGAGACCGTACAATAATGAAGGGTATACAATAATGAAAAAACTGGCAAACGGGGTTCAAATGCTCTGGTTGGTTGGACGTATATATATGTTGGAATTCCCTCCAACATTGTATACACACAGTCACCACTTCAAAGGGTTGATTACTTTTTTTTTGGTGGTAGTGGCAAAGATTAAAGGGTTGGCAAGTAAAACGAAGGGAGAATGTTTTTTTTTTTGTTTTTTTTTTTTTTTTGCACATTCTTTCTCTTCTTCCGTCTTTTTCCCTTCTTACTTACGTTGTTTCCGCCATTGACTACATGTACAAAGTTTACTCACTCTGCCCATGTACATGGTTGGTTTTGCGGACACTGCGGCTACTGGAATTTACTGTGTGTTTGTGTGGAACAATATTCTCCTGGATGCTGGCTGTATATATGTACAAAACGGAGTAGGTTGAAGTGTAGAAACTAGTGCAATACTGAATTTCGTATTATATATATGTATTTGTTGTGTTTCTTTCCTTCTTTCCTCCTGTGTTACGTTACGACTCAAGTGTTCCAAGCTCTGTGAGTCGCAGTAGTAGTGGCCCCAGAATTATTTACGTCCTTTCCCATATGTATTTACATGGACTTGAAGGAGATTATTCAGTAATGTAAGAAAGATAGCTTTTTTTTTCCTCCTTTTCCTATCTTTCTCTCTCTCCCCCCTTCTTCCTCACACATTTATATGGCAATATGCTCTGAAATTGTATTTTATGGGATGAAAAAAAAAAAAACTACGCACATACCCTGAGAATGGAGGAGAGACGAAGAAAGAAAAGAGATGCTTTTTTCTAAAACCCCCTTCATTCCCCCCGCCGCCCCAAAAAGAGTTTCTGAGGATGTGTGCATACATATGGAGAGTATATATAGTTACATTATATGGGGACCAACAATGTATTTGTAAAGTGACTGCTGAAGGAGTGAGGAATTGTAGTAGTAAGAAGCAATTTTGTCCTCCCTCATAGTGAACTGTTCAAGTTGCAATAGTTGGCGGCCACAGTTTAATAGTATTAGATTTTTTTTTTCAAGACTTCCTTCCATCCTAATATGTAAGTACAATGCTCTTCCTTTTTTTCTCTTCCTCCCCCTTTTTTCTATGGGCTAAGATGCTCTTCTATCTCAAGGAGGAATAGTGCATGTAATAGTAAAAATGCATGTATATTATATAGATCAAGAGTTTTTTTTTTTTACACCGGAGCAATGGGATGCTACGCTACCCATCCATGTGCTATTCGTTATGGTCTATTACTCGACCATTCCATTTTAGATTTCTAGTGGATGGTAGAGGAGCATTTCCATGTTATTTTTTTGGTCATGGAAGTGCATGGAGTATGTACATACGTTAGGAGTGATAAGAGACAAAGGGATAAAATACTCATTATAAGGAAATTTCCCTTTTAATCATGGTCTGACTACTACAGTATTATGTATTCTGTATACAAAAAGTTTAAGAAGAGAGGTATAGGGGGGAAGGGGGAAAAAAAGAGGTTCACTGATTCACACTACGAGCTATTACATGTGGAATATGTGATACACGCAAATATATGTATTATATTTAAGTGTAGTAGTATCTAATTGGGAAAGATTGCAAAAAGAAAAGGGCTGGCAAAAGGAGAGTTGGTGTACCTTTCGGGAAACGGTTTCTCTTCTCATCACTATCATCACCACCACTACAATGTAATGTGTGTGTGTGTGTGGCTATTATTTTAGAGCATTTGAGTAAGACGGGATTGGAGTCTCTATTATTGCTGGGATAAGGTACATAGTGGAGTAGTCGTTTTTTGCTGTGGGAATTATGTGTACCTTGACGTAATTGCTGAGTTGTTCAGCAATTTTATATGTATATACATATATACGTGAGATGAGATTGGGGAAGAAAGGCGAGAGGGGGAGAAGTGAGAGGGAAAAGACACTGTTCTATACGATATTCTTTGATAAAAAGTTTTTTTTTATAGTAGAGACTGAAAAAAAGAGATTTGAAACGTTTTACTCTTCATGTTGTTTTCTGATGTATTCTATGTAGTGGTATTAAGGGGTAGTGGCAGTATTATTATTTGGTATGTGGTAACACTCTCAGTCTCATAGTTTTTTTTTTTTTTGGTATTTTTTGGTCGTATGTACAAGATTCAAGGGGATGGAGGTTGGTCTGTGGTTTTTTGGGGGAAGAATTTTCATACATTACACATTTTATGTAAGTAGTTGTCAGTGTGACGTTTGAGAGAGACAAGCATCATATTTTTCTGGTGGTTGGAACGGAGACAAAAAGTGTGAGAGAGATTTTTTGAAATAAAAAAAAATGTGAATGACAGTGAGAATGACACGAAATATTGCCATTAGACTGTAGAAGTCCTCCTTTGATTATCTTTATTGTTCCCCTCCTCTCTGTTTTTGAAGTAAGAGGGATTTTCAAGGGGTTATTACGTCGTTTCTCTCCTTCAGTATTAATCGAGGAGAATTGTACCTTCACTTTTGCAGTTTGTCTCTTACTCAATTTTCCCGAGCTTGTTACGTACAGACATATTTGTTTTTACACAGCAGGTTTATATGTGTTGAAGTTTATTTCTTTTTCTTTTTGGGGGGGGTTTATGATTTTTGTTCCAAGATGTGTGATTGTCATTATTGAATTCAATAAGAATACAGGAGTGATTGCGAGGGTGAGAAGTTGGTGAATGTTTGTCATTATTCCTTATATGGTGACAATAGACCAGCATTTATTATATTTTCCCTCACAATTGTTTCTTATGTTCATATTTTCTGTCCCATTTTGTGAGTAACTCCTGTCCGTGTGTGATTTCGTGCTTTGTATACTTCCAATTTTTTTTTCTGGACTTTATTTCTCACCCAACCATTGTATTTATTATTGGAGTTGGTGTGGCTGGAGTTTTTGTGTGTATTGTTCGTGTGAGACAAGTTTTGTTCAGTGCCTTATTATTACTATTATTTGTTTGGGTGAGGGGAGAGACATCGTCGTCATGTTTATGCGATACAATTTGGACCCTAAATACCGTCATTATAAGAAGGATTCGAGATTTATTTCGGATTTGTATACCATCACTTACGATACGGCTGAAGTTTCGGATCATAATCAACAGCTGACGGTACAAACAATCTTTTTTTTTCCTTGGGACATGTATGGCAATAAGAGTTAGTAGTAAAACAAAATGTTACCATGGAACACTTTCCTATGTAGGACCCTGGAAAGTATTAATGTCCTCATTCTTACAACTGTACTACGGACCCACACACTTTTATTTTCTTTCCCTTCTATATTTGTATAATATCAGTATAGCTAACAATATTATATCTTGTATATAATGTATATATTTTCGCAAAATGAGTTTGTACTTTCGGGGGAGCAAAAGGTACGCACTGTCATAAAAAATGGATAAAGAAGAGAATTCATTTTTATTGATATGATGACTGTGGGAGGCCGTCTTTGTTTATATGTATTTGTATATACATATATACAGGCCAAAAAAAGATATATACAGTAAAGGGCAAGGGAATTAATTTCCATACAATTGCACACATAGGTTCCCGAGTAAAAGGAAAGAAACAAAAGTCGTGATAAAAATAATATAAAATCCCCACTTTTATTTATTTTTGCAGGTAGAAAATATAGAACTGTATGGAATAAAATAATAGGACTTTTGATTTTATTTTTCAATTTAAATTCCTTTTTGTAATGGGTTTGTCATGTCATTTTCGTGTTAAGCTCACTCGCTTCCTTTAGTTGTTTGTTGAGTTGTATAAATTAAGTTTGATTTATTCTGGGGAAGTGCTCTGGTATCTGTAGAAAGGGAGAAACCTAATTTTTAAGTCATTCACTTCTCTCTCTCTCTCTTTCTCTTGTACTTGCCTGCGGAATGGAGAAAAGATTTTTGGAACACTTTCCCCACCGTGAAAATCGCCTGCATAGAAAGGGAAAGGAGAAATCTACTTTCTCGTATTCAGACCCTCTTTCCTTTTTTCCTCTCTCTCTCTCTCTCTCTCTCTCTCTCTCTTTCTTTCTCCTTGTTTTTGCAAAGGAAGAAAATAAAGTTTACTCTTTGTTCTGATTCTTTTCCTAGTTTTATTTGGATCACATGGAAAGATGGGGGAGCAAACAATTTGCAATTCATTTTCTCTTCTTCTTCTTCATCTTCTTTTACGTTTTCTCTTGTTGTTCCGACTCCAGTAGTAGCAAGTCCAGGCTTTTGAATTCGTAACGAAGGAATCTCTGGAATTACTTGTATGTATATATCTACTGGTGGAGTATTTCCGTAGAAACAGATTTTTTTTTCACTGTCTACATATTATTATTCAAGACAGGAACCACCAGCTGCTGGAATTTCCCCGTTTTCAAATAAATGCTAAATAATTACTACTGCATTCCCACATTCTCCTGGATTGAGAGGATTGTACAAAAGTGTTTCCCTTGGATAAAGTTTTTTTCTATGGAGATTTCATTATTACATATAAAGTGCTTTGAAAACGTCAAAAAACTTTCTTTTTTTCTCAATGAATACAGATCTGTATTACATGGATCTTTGCGTTCCGGGAGTAAAACAAATTCTTTTGTTTACCGTGTATTTGAATTAATTTTGTGGTTTGGATCTAGCAAATGAAGATAAAATTGGTTCCAGAGCAAAATGCAAAAGTAATTATTGATTTCATTTTTCCTGGTCACTAAATGTGGGAAGTACAAGAAATGTCTTCTGCAAGAAACTGCGGAGTTGCAATTTTGCATTCCAAATAAATAAAAGGCTCTGCATAATTTATGCAGTTTTCTTTTCCCTCCAAACAAAAACTTCTCTTGCTATGATTATTCATGCATTTCTATCCATTTCTCTACTCTTACTGCAGGATTTCCAACTTAATTAGGACACTTTTCGTCAATTATATCCCCGTAAGTTGCGTTTATATCATTTTCCCGGAGGTATAGATTATTATTGACCCTATAATAATGGCAGTATGAGTCCAATCAATATATTTTCTCTACGTAAACAAAGCCGTAAAAATATAAAAGGGGTAACTTCCAGCCTGGTTTTACCTCAACCAGATGAGGTGTGGCTTTTATTTTGGGTATGCTTTCCCATCCTTTTATTTTTTTTATTCTCCCCAATAATGTACCTTATGCACGATGTGATGACGACAGCAAAATAGCCGTGTGGTATGGGGAGAAATGCGTGTCTTTATACCTTTTTCACCCAGGATTATTATTACTATTCCCGGCATTATTACTCCTATTATGGTACATAGTGTTACCTTGAGCTTGATTCCGTTCCTTTATTCGCCTACGGGTGAGTGCGTTCACAGTGAAAGCGTTTTGCGGATGGGGTAAAACATCAATATTTTTTTCTTCTACTTATTTATGTATATAAACTTACATGGTCAATAATGCACCATATTCTCACTCAAATTTGCCTTTCACCATCCGAGCAAAAAAAATATATAAATAGAAAGAAAAATGCCGTTAAAAGAAAAGGCATGGATCTTTCTCAAGGCTTTTCCTGTTCGTGAGGTGAAAGGATAAAAAGAGAAGCGGGAGAGAGAGAGAGAGAAAGAATAAACTAGAGCGAGAGAAACAACACGTAAAAATGCATGGGCAAGGTCTGGTGAAAATTAATTCAAATATTCCCACGTCCTCACCGTGGAGAGGTACTGGCGCGAACACCTTTCACTTCTACATTTCGAAATCTCCAAATGAGGAAATTTACTGAAAAGGATTTCTTTCCTTTATATGGGAAGAGCGCCATTCAATATGTGTTTTAAAAAAAAGAAAATAGGGAGGACAAAAATTACTTAACTGACGAGCTTTTTATTTAATGTTAGACCATTTAAATTTAAATATTAGTTTAAAATTTATTATTTTTGTTAGCTTTCAACTTTCCTTATGCTAAAATTGTGCCATCATATTTTTGTAAGGGCATTTTTTTTTAAAGATTCTCATACTTACCCACCAGATCTGTGTCATTTCTAGATATTTGTATAGAATTGCAAAATTTCTCTTTTATTTCTCGAGATCTCGTGACATTTTAAAGATTTAAGGATAGATACTTGTTTATATACGAAACTATATTTTGGAGGCCAATCTTCTTTTCTATTTTTGTGTCATATTCCAAAAGTGTCATTTGATATGTTTTTATTTGACAAAATAATGCGGTGAAAATGTTCAGCTCCGTCCTATCCACGATCAAATTACAAACGGACAAATTAAAAGAGTCCATAAATTCGGATCAATTGCAAAATCTCTCTTCGAGACTGAAACTTGGGGTGGTAGAGAAATCCTCCTTGCTCAAGGATAGTTTAACTCAAACTTTGCAACCTTATCTGGTCACCAAAAATGGAGGGGATGTTGAGGGACTGGAAAGTGCCAAACAAAAGATATTTGAAGGATTTAAAGCAAATTCAAGGAGAAATTCCACAACATCATCTCAATCTTCAACTTTAAGTTCAAATCCTGCCAGAACAAATGAAATTAGTGGGTTAGAAGTGTGGAGGAGCAGGAGGAGGAAGAGTAACAATGTAGCCAAGAATGGTGGTCCATCCTATACATCTTCGTCCTACTTTGCTCAAAAATACAAGAGCGGAAGTTACAAGGGTGATAGTCATAATAATAGTAAAAAGAAAATATATAATCCGGAAATCCCCGACGACCGTCGTCACCGTGGGGGCAGACGGAGGGCGGATAGTGATAGTAAGAGTAACAGTTACCGTCCAACAAATGGTAATGATGGCGCTAATGGACAAGGACCCTCTCTTAAGTGGCCTATGCTACAAAATGCGAACAAAACTTGGATTTCTTTTGATGGTAATACTGATAATAAAAATCCTCCCCCTGGAGGTCAATCCGAAAAGCCCGGTACAAGGGAGGAGGACAAGGGATCCGGGGACTCTTCTGGTGACATCGATGAGGACACAGATATTACGGGAAGATTTAATAGAGTCATTTCAATCCGGTGTTCCAATGTAATTTTTTTTTTCACAATAAACATATTCCTTTTAACAATAAATATTCCCTTTCACCCTAACAAAAGTCTGTAAATGTTGTACTAATACTGACAATGTATTTTCCTAACGTATCTCTGTCACAACAGCTGTCGCCTGCCGTATTGTTTAGATAAAAACTAAGGGATAACCACCTTGTTTTGGGGATATAAGCGGAAAACTCCATAGGAAAAGTGACGCAATTACTCATCATAATAATGACGATGTTGAGCCAGGAAATAGATAAAAAAAATAGTATAATTGAATAATGAGAATGATTCCCCGGCCCCAATTACTGTCACCAAGGGACGGAGAAGGAAAGATCGTTAGTGGTGGGCGTCCATGTGAAAATCCAATTTAATAATCCGCCCATGTATGTATCTACTATGACGTAAAATATGGATAATACCATTAGAGGTGTAGTGCCTGTCCCGACCGTCAAAAGGTAAAGTGGGCTAATGGGAAAGCCTCTACTGGTCTGGGTCAATTAAATAAATTACGAAATTACATTTTAGTTATTGTTATATATAAGTTCTCTAAACTTAACGAGAAAATCCCTTCCCTTTTGCGCCAAACGTCACTTTTCCTACCTTGCTCCACAAGACAACGTGGTATAGTGACAATGTCAGGATAAAGTACAAATCCTATGCCTTCACAATTATTTCCAAATTCTATTAGTGTGGCAGACTACGTTAAGGAAGATTTTGGATGTTCCTTGGAACTTAATTGGTGTGTTGAGTGTACCGAAAAAAAAAATGGTTCTTCCCAACGGATCATGACTAACGTTTGTATAGGATCTTTTTGAGCATGACCAGTCTGGAAGGAGTAGCTCTTAAATGGTTTGTTGGATTCCCTTATCTTTACAGGAGAGAGCTCTTGTGACTTAATGTGACATTATAAAGGTGTCTCATCTATGGAAATCACGTCCTTAAGCACAACTATATTCTCCTGCCATGGACTGGCGTGGATTCCGAGAGGAAATTTTAAAAGTTCTTTACTTTACGGTACTTTGTAAGAGAGAGAGAGGCGGGTAGAAATAGGAGGCGGGAATGGCAGGAGAATATAATAAAATAATGAGCCCGACACTCACTCCTACGCCCCGCCTGACATTTCCGAGACATTCACATTTTGTCCACTATCCGTGCCAGTCAACGACAAGGTTTCCCCTCGTTTACTCGTCTCTTCAAGGTTTCCCATCCTCACGGGATGTATACAGATAGAGGGCAATCGAAATTATTATTATTACTATTATTCTATAGCTCCATTTTTTCTGTCAATGGAGATACCCTTCAAAAATGTGCAAAGGCCAGGACTATACGGGGATTTTTAGGAATTTGTCGTGGTACTACGATTAAGTAATTAATAAAACTAGTGCGCCCTTATTAGGGGCAGATTAGGCAGATTAGGTGACGTAGATGGCTCCTAATCACTTGAAAAGTTTGGTAGGTTTTTTTTCTCTCTATATATTCAGAATATAAAAATAAAAGGCATTCTTTAGGGAAGTTTTCCTGAAATATACGTATCTATACGTACATAAATGTATACCTGTTATATCAGTTTCAACAATCTTTTTCATTTATTTCTCTTTTGCAGAGACGTTCGGATAGAGAAGAAATTCGAAGGAGGTTAGCACTCGAGTCTGAAGATGTCAACGAAAAACCCAGCGGCCGCAAGCCCAGCTTACATTCCAGGCTTCAATCGAGTGAGAACACAATGTGTTAATTATTATTTTTTGTTTTCAAACAAAAACATTATAATTATAGTGAAGGTCTTGTATAATAATGATGTTCTTAAAACCATTTCTGTATTTCTTTTTTTCCTTTGAATCATGCACTGGACTAATTGATAGGCATGAATCTTCAAATTTGTTTCATGAACGAAACAGCATCTGATAGTGAGTCGCCAAATTCCGATACTGAAGCTAAACATCAACAGCAACCTGCTAGTCTTCCCCATGTCAAGGTTTTAAATCCTTTTCATTTATTTATACAATTACTACTACTACTGCTACTACTACTGTACTACCTTTATCGTGTATCTTAGCCCAAGTATTCGCGCAAACAATATCAAATATAAACTTATAATAGCAATGTGTGGCTCTGTACGGGTACATGGCTTGTCTTTCTCACGTTTACATTTTATTCATGGCAAGTCAGCCTGAGTGGTAAATAATATAATGTGGAAACTGTGTCCATAAAAGTTGGTGTATTTAAGAGTTCCAAGTTTGCAGAAAGCCTGCACACGCACACACGAAATGATCCGAACAGAAAATTCTATTACAGCGGCTTGCAAAATTTACAGTTATCTTGTCACGTTGTGAATAAAAATTTTGGTGCGAGAAAGACAGAGAGGAATGTAGAGAGACAGAAACAGAGAAACATAGAAAAAGGGAGAAAGACAGAACGAGTTAAAGAGCGAGAAAAAGAGAGAAATAGACAGAGAAATACAAAGAGAGAAAGAGCGAGAAAGAGAGAGAAATAGACAGAGAAAGACAAAGAGAGAAAGAGCGAGAAAGAGAGAGAAATAGACAGAGAAAGACAAAGAGAGAAAGAGAGAGAGAACAGAGTGAATTAAATAGCTGGCCGGTTGGCCACGTCCAAAATCTCCATATGCATAGCATAGTTGAGCAGCTCAGACCAAATTATGGATGCAATTCTGGAGTAATGGATGTACTATTCATAGCACACATAGTATTGTATGAATTCTAAATATGCCATCTCAAGACTATATTTTCATGGTGCTCCACAGATGTGTATATACATGGTCGCAGTGGTAATCTTGCTCCAAATATCTACTAAAGTACTATGGACCAAATATGTATTAAAGGACTTGGTGGAGGGATACTACGTGTGGTTGGAAGAAAAATATATTTTGCCGCTTCACAATTTCCCGGAGTTGTTCTTGCAACGAGTTTTCCTCCCGCAAGCGTTTGTTGACATTATCGCTCCTTTAATTTCCTGCGCACATTTCCTTGTCTAAAATAATATCTTGTGTGTAAATGTCTATATATGTACATATGACTCTCCCCCAAACTGTATTACATTCTGTATGACGTGAATGCGGTATAGAGGCATACTAGGAACTATACTTTACTCCGAACGTATTTATACTACCGGTTGAGTTGAGAGCCACAGAGAAAATACTGGTGGTTTGAATACGGCAGGATAAAACTCTGTAATAATTCACTTCCAGCCAGGTGTTACAAATCTCTCTAAATGGAAAAGACACGGTCGTCATGCTCTTGTATATGTATAAAGACGGAGAAGAAGTCCTACAATAATAAAACCGAAATCTCTCTTTACTCTCATAACGACCCAGCAAGGTGTAGATTCCGACCCGTATGTAATGTGTAAATTCTGTAAATGCATGTATATTGCCCTTCTCTGTGTATATAAATACCTCATACATTCATGAGTCTCCAGTATCCTGGAATTTTTGAGGAAATATATTATTTGGTAAACAAACAAACGTAATGTGGAGGAAGATGAACATTTGGAAATGTGTACATTGGCCCATAAAAATAAACAAGGGATGAGATTTCAAAAGTTTTCTCCGTACTTGTTTCTGTTTGTCCAAGGTAGTTACTTTATTAGATTGCTGTATAATCGTACCGAATGCGCGAAAAACTCCCTGGTCTTCCTAGTATGATGTCCTATCCAACTTCTGTGTGTGTGTGTGGGTCCGTAATAATAACGGACATCAAATGTACAATTAAATATAAATATGTTCTTGTAGGCTCAATCAGGAAATGGGAACGACAGCAATGGTGGTTTACCCGGAGGAGCTCCTTCCGAAGACTTTTACGCAAGGCAAGCCCGACTCCAGGCTGAGGCAAGACAGGCTCTTTCTCAAGCCAAGGAAATGGCTCGATTACAAATGACACAGGTGCTCACATATATTTTATATCCCTCCACTTGGCTCATAGTTACTATTCCTTGGGATTTCCTACCGGTGTTTTCCCCGGGATTTTATTATTTACTATCCTCTGGTTTTGCATTTTCCTTCCCCTTGTGATGACTAAACTTTTCCAACCAAAAGCTTCCATAGCTCCATTTGGTTGGGAATGTTCTTGTAATTTTAATTATTATCCAGTGCACGATTTCCCTCAAGTGCATCCATTTATTTAATTAAATTGTGTGGGATGTACCACGTTGTGTAGGGGGACTTGCCCCCCTGGTTTTTGCAAAAGAATCACTTTTACCATGTATTTTGCAAAAAAAAAAACAGAGAGAGAGAGACAAGGGCAAAATGGGATCTCTCCTGAAATGACTTTTTTTTTCGGGGAGACTTCAATGCATAAGACCTTGAGAATCCGGAGCTTTGGAAGACTTTTGTGCATGTGAACTTTATCAGGGACAACATGGAATAGTTTATAATTTAATGTAATTATTAGAGTTGGAATTGTCAAAGTTTACTCTGGAGAAGAAGAAAAAAAGTGTTGATAATGATAATTGTCTTCTTTTTTTTTTCCTCCTCTGTCGGATGCCAACTTGGGATGTAGGAGCGAGAGCAGCGTCTTACCTCTCCGATAACAGACATGGTGAAAAACTCGTTACTGAAAGTTGGCGTCACCCTTCCACCCGAGAGACGAAGAGTGAGCCGACAACTTCTCACTGAAATGAATGTTGCACAGCTTCAAGTCATTGTCAATGATCTGCACACACATATCGAAGGTATACTTATTGGGATATACATATTACATAATATGTATACATGTTGTACCCTTATGTATTCAACTGAAGCTTATCTCCTCTAATTGCTCTGGAAACTAATGGATATTAGTGACTCCGTGATCTCATTTAATTATTAAAGGGAATGGGAAAGTTTTCAGTGTAGGTATACATTTATCGGTAATGACATTAATTCTAATTGTTTTTCTTTCCTTATCTCTATACGCAGTATTGAATGAGACCCTCGTGTCAATGCTTCTTGAACGTGATGACCTTCATATGGAACAGGATTCCATGTTGGTAGACATTGAAGACTTGACCAGATACTTGTAAGTACTTGAAGACACCCAAATTTATTTGTGTATACTTCCCCTTTGTAATTTTCATTTGGTATTTATTCTTAATAATTAATATCCTTGGTACAATTCCCTGATTTTCCATGTCTTTTAATGATTCACCAGAGCTGCCAAAGACAACTCGCCTCACCAATCGTTGCCATTAATTGCTCCCAGTCGAAATCTTCTGGGGAAGAAATAACCACCCACTTACATGCCGTAGAAGAGAAGAGAATTTCAAGTCGGGAAAATTTTACCTTTCGAAAAAATTAAACAAAACAGAAAAAAATTAATAATAATAACATTTTCTTTTCTTTTCACACAAATTTAACTACGGAGAAAAAAAAAATCAAATGAATCACGAAGAGCAAGATCGGATATGGAAACAAAAAGGGATAATAAAATGTAATTTAAAAAAAAATAATAAAATACTTGTCGAATTTCTTCAAGTATTTTACCGTGTGGGGAAAAAAATTATTGTTAATCTTTACAATACTGAGTGTATATAGAAACCTATGTGAAGATATTGTTAAGAAACATTTGAATACTTGAGTCAAAACAAAAAAAAAAAGCCTTGAACGCAGTTCCCTTTTGCCAAGCTGTAGTTGAAGCTTAGGCTCTTCATAATACCTATAATATACATAAAATAATCATTATTATTATGGGACTTTTAATATTGTAAGAGAATATGCTAGTAACATTTAGTTAGATAATATAATATATAATAATAAATTAGCTCATATGAACAAAATTGTTGAACCAACGTAAAGCGTCAGGTGTACATATTTACTGTGTGCAATTCTTTTTTTTTTATGCCAGCAAAACCATTGATCTGAAAAGCATAAACGTACGAAAACCTTATTTATATTAGCTACTATTGATTACTATAAAATAATAGAATATACATTATAATATGAAAATGTTTTTTTTTCGAAGGTATTCCTTTCCCCATGTAAAAAATAAGTTACACTTTTAATTCCATAAATAATGCTAACGACTCCTCATCTTACCTTTTATGATGTATTATGTTGTCGAAGGAGTGATACTACAAGAGGAAAGAGAACTATATTGAGTACTTTTACATCCCATGAAAACTTTAACCATTTCCAAGAATAATTATAATGAATAATGGTCATTTTACATGACAAGAACCTATTACAACCTATGCTATCAACTGCGTAATATTTATGGCTAAAGACAACCTTTTTTTTTAAAGTCCTCAAAGATGTGTAAAGAGAATCAGTGGTAATGCGACAAGGTACGGTATGTAATACCATTTTCAAAAAAAAATTGAGACTAATTATATGTAAATGTAATTTGTTATTTACGTGCATAAAAGTTTTTGCTGCATTTGTGATTACATATAATGTAATATCAAAATTAGAGTTGAAATGAAGAATATAACGTAAAAAAAAACATTTATATATCTAAGCAACTCTGTAGTATAAAAACATGTAAGCAAAAAAGAGAGGAAATCCTACAAAGAAATGTTTTGTGGAAAGAGACTCCATAATTCTTGAAGAACTGTATATTATTATCTATAAATTTGCTAAAAAAAATTACAAAATAGCAAGTCTGTTTTACAAGGGCTGGCAAAGGTTCCCACCATTTGAAGATATAAAAAAAAACACTTTTCTGGCTTATTCCTTGAAAGTATTTGAACAATTTGTATGAAACAGTATAAAATATTTCATTTGATGAAAACAAAATGATACACAACGAAAAATCTAAGGAATAAAGCTGGAAAGTATTAAGCACACGGACGGATGAGATAAAAATTGCTTATGGGTTCGTTCTAACTTCTAACAGTTGTATGTATGTAATATGTTGATCTTTCCCCGTGTAAACAAGTAGGCTATCCATATGTACGACAGACTGCTAAAAACTGCTATCACTGATATAAAATAGAGTATACTAAATCAAATACATTGGTAAAAAGTCAAACTGTTATTGTTGTTACTGAAGAAGAAAAAAAACCCTTATATGTGAAACATTTGCAAATATAGCTTAAATCCACAATACTACTATACTAATACTACTAGAGTGCTTGTACGTTACCATATCCAAGCGTCGTTGTAATAATAGCTGCCATGTGCAACTTGATACTAAAACGGTGTCATAATATTCTTGTAAAATGGTGTATCAAATAAAGGGTTGAAAAAAATAATTAGTCAGATTTCTCAACCCAGATTGTGTGAGAGAAAAGAGGCGGAATCTCTGATAAAAATTCTACAAAGAAGTACTTGCATAAATATCAATGAACAATTTAGTTATATTACAAATTATAGAATTTATTTCTTTGGAACGAGAGATTGACTTTATAAGTCTTTAAGTATAGTTTTTTTTTGTTTCTCGTTGAATGGTTTGTACTTAACAGGGCTTAACTTTAGAATGTGAAGCTTATCCTTTGGACTAATCCATAATTTAAAAAGAAAACAAGGAAGGGTGTGAAGAATAAAAAAAAGTAGGGTGTTTGTTTAAAAATAAAATAAATTCAAATTCAAAAAATTAAGAAAAAGATGAAAGAATCAATCACGTGCAAAAACAATCATCTCCGACAGTTGCCTCTTTTATTGTTAGTCAAAATAAACAAATGAAGATTACTGAGAAATATTAGGGAAGAAATGTACTAATTGGCTAGATGCAGAAGTGTGCAAAAAGAAAAATAATAATCTTTTCAGTTGAGTATTTATGGGAATCATAAATTATTACAGGGGGTGTGGGAAAACAATATTAATGACGGTATAAACCTTATGAAATGTGTGACTAAATACAGTACACGCACGTTTGTATTTCTAGAGAAAGTAAAAATAAAATCACGGTTATAGATGACATACAATTAAAAATTTTACCCTCTATGAAATAGTTTACTTACCCGCGGTTTGAATAAGAATTTACGGATAAGTTTTTGAGAAACTAAAATTACCAAGGTTGGATGGTGCAGTAGTTTACCGAAGAAAAAAGAACAAACAATGGGATGTAAAAGGGTTGAACTCGGAAAATACATTAGTGTACATATACATACAAAATATATCCATACACAATGATTGAAACACACGAAAAATGATAAGGTTTAAAAGCCACCGATATAAAAAAAAACAGAATGTAAACGAATACAACTATATATGTATATACGCAGATATGTATACTACCAACCCCGGGAATATGTAAAGCCCAGCTCTTCTTAGCAGGAAGTGCTCTTTGAAGGAAACAAATCTTTGATGCGTGCGTAAACAACAACATTAGATAAAGCCCAGCTCCTAAAAATGTGCATCATAAAATTATATTATAAAAATATGCATTATAAATTATATTTAAAAAAAACAAACTTTGTATGAGTATCAAGTGTATCTTCATATAATTGTTTTCTTATTAATTGTACTAAAATAGTAGGTAATCTTAATCATAAAACATAATGTAATTTATTTGTAAATACATTTTATTCTATGTAAATATACATATAACGTATATTATATGTATGTAATTAAACAAGTCAACAAATTAATAGATCTGGCAAAGGTGTGAGAAAGAAAAAAAAAAGCGCTCACCATGTCTTGTATTTATACTTGATACAGCATGTATGGATGAACATGCCTAATTATTTTTAGTACCAGCATTATTATTATAACTTGTTATTAAAAGTCAAATTTTTACCCAGCGTGGATTTTTTCCCCAAGCGCAAAAAAAATAATTCAATTAATAATATAACTAATCATAAAATAATACAAGGATTATTTTTAATATTTCTTCTGGTCGTGTCACTTCAATTATAGCGCTCATTACAACAAATAATACGCGAATGATAAAACAAAATGTTGTCTAAGTGTGAGTACTAATTTATTTCTTGTGTATTAGCATTTAATTGAAAAGTTTTTGCTAAAAAAAATTTAGTAATTATAATTATGAAACATTTCCAACCGTTATGGAGGAGAATCTTGATGACATTTTACAACTTACATAATTTATAAGACATAATGGGAATTTTAGTAATATGTAATAACAAAGTATAGTACTTAATAATATTACAAACCGCGTTTTGTAACATGTGCGTGTCCGGTACTGTGGAATCCAACAAAAAAAATGCAATTATTTTTAATTTGTATTAGTATGTTTTAAATTGGTTTGTGTATGGGAATTTAATATTGTTGATTATTATAAATACCGAAAAATTTCATTTTCATATGTGAGTACACGTCCAGATCTTGTAATTAAACATGTTTATTTGTTTGATGTCGTACAAAAAAAAGAAGGTTGAGTAATTTTTACATAATATTATGTAATATATAAAGGTTAAATTACTTAATTATTATTATTAAGAACACGAATTTTTGATTTGCTGTGTGATTGTTAGACCAACTGTTACCTGAGCCTTGCGTATTCACTTTAAATATTACTACTAATTAAGAGCGTGTGCAGTGTCACCGTGTCAAGTATCAATGTATACAAAATAATAAAAACGTTATGAAAGTGACATGACCTCCAGCTCATATTTATTTGACCATAATATTTACTCACACAAGTGCATCCTTATGCGTTAAATGTGTGCATAGGTAATTATTTAATTATACTAATATTTATTTCGAAATAGACAAAATTGGGAGCAAAATATTAAATACACTGATTATCTATAGAGATGATTCAGATAGATTATCCATAAATATTATTTAAATATATTATTCATAAATATTTAGATAGATATCATTACGATAAATTATGGACAGGTATATTACCGCTCGCAGGTTCTTCATCTAAATATATGTTTACTTGGGTATATGTAACAAGTAGGACTCTCCATAACGTTCCAAGTTTCTTTAAAAAATCCAATTTCATCCCTAAAACTTTCTCTCCAGGCCTTGTTTTAAAACCTTCTCTATTTTAAGGTATTCCCAACGGCATATGGAAATTCTATAAAACTTCTCAAACTAAAAATGGAATTTGTGGGGGCATGAGTACATGTTAGTATGTATATATGCATGCATAAGCAAAATTGGATTCTAAAAGTGAAATTGACTCATCATCATCATCACGTACAACTTGTTAGTTGATCGGCAGAGAAATGTGTTTCAAGGTAGTCAGAATCAGAAATACAAACTAGTATAATTCTGAATTGTACTGGAAAATATTTCCACACCGGCATCAAACTGGATTATTTTGGACATGAGAAATCAAACCAAATACTTTCATCCTTGCATGGAGCCACAATTGTGTTTAGTGCATTAGCAACTTGAATTATAAAATGCTTCTTCGATTAGGGCATTAGGGTTAATGAAATATGAATATGTATATACATAATCAAAATAATCCTTCATCAGTATTGTTTCTGAAAACAAGAAAAATTTGTTTCTTTTTCTTCAATGTTTGTCGTGTCACTGGAGTTTGAGCAAGACTTTTATTTATTATTATTGAACCCCCCAGCAGATCGGCAATGAAATTGATTGAGAATGATTTACGTGAGGAATAAATGAATTTATGGAGGTTTTGCAGTACACGAAAAGGATGAAACTCTAGATGGCGAAGCTTGTTCTTTAGCTAAGTCCATTGTTTGTATATAAACACATCGTAACTTTTGCAATTGCCCCTGTTCCTGTCATCGTTTAGTGGGGAAATGCGTACGGCCTAAAAGAAACCACAAGCATAAAATAATCCGCAGTAGTTTTGTATGTTGACAATCTCTATATTTAGACAAAATCCCAGTCTGTACCCTCCCACGCAGTCGTATGGACATCAAAGAGAAAGGATTTGCAGTATGTACACATTTCCCAAAGCTCTTTGTTGTACCGTTTTTTATTCCATCCAAAAGTTCATCCCCGAAAGTGGGAGGAGTATCAAATAATAACAATGTTGATATTTGCCTCTTCCAGCATGCGCAAGCAAGCATGTGTCAACTCTTTTTAAAGGGAGGGAGTAAGTCTCAATAAAGAAGCATTTATTGAGCACCAGTTGCTTTTGATTTCCTTCTAAATGTTCACTCTTGCTTTAAATGTGAGCGAAATTTTCTTCATCTTTTTTTTTTTTGCATCAACTTGACAGTTACTTTTCTTCAAAGCTGACACACAAACCCCCCATGTACAAAAGAGGGTCTGGAGCTCTTCTGAAGTATCCGCCGATTTCCTTTTTCTCCAGATATGCCAGCATGTGCCTGCAGGACTATACATGTTGTAATTTACAAAGAGTTGAGCTGGAACTCACGTCAGATGGTTTTGACAGCTGTACAAGGGCGATGAAAATGCTCTGATGTGGGAGAAAGCTGAAAGTGGTTTAAAAAGGGTTGTGTATGTGAAAGTGCTACAGTCCCAGTTTTTTTCCCCTTCTTCTTCTTCAGAGCTCCAGAGGAAATCCAAATGGGAAGAATCTGGACTTTTCACTCACGCACATTTGCACAGTGGAAATGAAATTGTTGTTTACAATCATGTAGATTGTATAGGGTTAAAGGATATCAAAGTATAGGAAAAGTTTGTTGTCATTCCAATTTCCACACATTTGCCTGGCTGGATGAATGTAAATATGTGCGTAAATAATTATAAGGGTAGAGTTCGGAACACATTCTCTACAAATAAGACTATCGGACTTCACAAAAAATATAGAGCAAATAAAGTTGAAAACATTTACATAAATACAAACTCTGTAAAGTCTTTCCTGTGCCTTTCAAAACTTTTTTTTTTTTTCAAATGAGTTTCCCTTCGAAGAATTCTGGTATTATACGTAATACATTTCCCTTTAGTTTGGAGCTGCGCATGTTATATATGTACATACATACGTATTTCTACAATTTTCTACTGTACATGAACCCAAATGAAATCCTGTTAATGGATATCTCAAATTAAATCGATTCTTTTTTTTAACAAATTTTCCCTCAGCCTCTTTCGAGTCGGATGTGTCTTCTTTTAAAAATAATTGAAAGCACTCTGTAATGGAGAAAATGAAAAAGTTCTCCATGTATTCTCTATATAAGTCTGGAAATAGAAGAAAACACACTTTCTATGATGGAGATTTTTTTAATGAATATAATCCCCCACAACGCCCTCATTTATACATACTCCCAAAGGTTTTATGTATTATAAAACTTTCTCCTTTTTTTTAGGAAAAAAAGGCAAAAATTAATCATGTAAAAAGGGCGCAAAAATCTCGGGAACTCGTTCATGGAGAACGTCACAACAACCCTCTTACATAAAGACGGCTTCCAGCAAAAGGATAATTATTTTGTTCCCCCCAAAAAAAAACTCCTTTCCCTACATGTTATCCCCCCCTTCACTCCCTATTTCTATCTACCCCTCCAGGGATACTACAAAAAGAACAAGGTATTCTCTGAAGGAACAAGAAGAAAGTGTTTTTTTTTATTTCGCATCTCATTCTCGCATGCCTTTTAACTTTTTTTTATTAAAAGATTAACTCTACACCCCCTTCTGCCCCTAGCAAATCCATAAAAAAATGGAGCATAGTAGTAGTATTATATTCAGCTTATAATAAGGAGACTGAGAAAGCAGAAAAAAAATCCTTCTTCCTCAACGGAAGTGCTTCAGATTTTCCCAAGCTCAAGCCTTTGTGCACCCCACGAGTTGTATTTTCCAACCATCGACAGATATTATACATGCTCCGGGATGAAAAGAAAGAGCCACAAAAGAGCTTACACACTCCCTTTTTTTTGGCTTCACTGGGGTGCCATGCTATTTTTACAAAGCCTTTACTCCCATATATCCCATGTAACGTCTCTTTCCTCATCCCCTCTTGTCAAACTGCACGTCTTTGCCATGGTTTCCTGGTTTATTTTTTTCTGCAAGTAGTATTGCCCCTAAAAAAAGGAGAAACTTCCCCCAAAAAAAAGAAGCCAAGTTGAAAGATTACAGGAACATCAACACATGTCTTTCCTCATCTCCAAAAAAAAAATGGCACGTTCAAAAGAAGATGAGAGTATAATAGAAGGAATTATATCATACATGAAAAAAATAGGCTTCTTGTGTTAATTCTATCCGACGGTATTACAGGTATTACACTCTTTAGAGTCACCTCCATCCCAATGTTTTTGACACGTGTGGAATATAATATTTTGCCTATACCTTTGAAACTTCTAGGAGTAACCTTCCAACGGATGTACCCATGGATAGATTCGGTAGGAAAAGCAAAAAAAAAAAAGTACGTAATCAAATCACTTTGTGTGTGTGTACACCATGGAAAACGATCCTGGACCAAAATAAAATAAAATAAAATAAAAGTGTGTGCATGTACACACTGTTTTTGAGCGGATTCAATTTTTTTTCCGTTTCTTCCCCTCAAATCTTGTCCTTTTTTTTTAGGCGATTCATCTCCTCCTTTTGCCACTGGTATCACCACCGACAGGAGAAAAGGCACTTTTGTCGATGGGAGATACAACATTATCCATGTGCATTAGAGAAAAGGATTTTTTTTTCTATCTCTTTTTTTTCTTCCTTTTTTTTTTGAAGACGTTCAGAAGAGAAACAGAGCACAGTTGTATCTCTGTTGCGTGTATACAACACAACTGCTGACTGCGTTGCAAAACAAAATACATACAGGAAAAAAAGGTGAAGACGAAAGAAGACCCTCTTGACGAAAAAAAAAAGGGTTTTTGGCTGTGCAGCACTTCTTCTTCTTTTAACTCTGTACAATTTGTGTGGATGCTCTTGACTCGTTCCAAAGCAGTTTTTTTTCTTCTTTTTTCCTTCCTCCTCATTTCCTTGCTGAGAGCGCATAGAACACGTCTCTCAGTCTACCTCTTTCTCTCTCTCTCTCTCTCTCTCTCTCTCTCTCTTTCGCTCTCACCCACTATAAAGGTACAGGAGGAGGCCGTTTGCCGAATCACTCTCAAGTGAAACGTGGCGAGAGACACAGTGAATTGTTCTTTTCAAGAACCCATGCTTGTGGCATGGGCAAGAAAAATATTTGTTTGTCCAAAAAATAAAAAAGCTGTGTACCGTACACTTTTTTGAATTAATCACTCAAGAACAACAGTCTTGTTCAAAAAGAAGTATTACTTTGATACATCTTCACATATAGTCTCGTCTTTTATTTTTCAAAAAAAAAAAAAAAATCATTGAACACTTTAGAATTTTAATTTACACGGAACTTTATACAAAGAATTTTTTGGAGAGGAAGACGAAGAGGTGGGATTACCGTTTCCAAACATTGACGTTTCAAGTCAGGAGTGGAAAAAAAGAGGGGGAGAAATACACGCATAGTAATACACTACGTCCTCCATACGAAAAGGGTCAACAACGTGCTCAGTAAACATTTACTCACATTATTATTATCCTTATCAATATTAACACTTGTCCGTTTCAAACACAGTGAGGGGTTCTAGAGAGAAAAAAACGTTGTTGTTCTTCTTGCTCCTGCCTTCTCCTGTTCTTTCCATCCTCGTCAGAGTCAAAATAGTACAATACACTTAACATTTGACACCACGAGTCTTGTTAAATTTTTTGAACCTTGAAAGGGGGAAACAAACATAAAATAAAGTTTGAAACCACTACAAAAATATTGTTGGTATTGCATTTTGTCATCTTATTAACTCTTTTTTTGGGGATTAGAAAAAAGGATAATCCTGTTAAGATATTTGACCAGAAATATTTCTTATTCTACACTAAAATTAGATAGTTTTTCACGGTAGCCATCGATTAAACTACGTAAATCATTGTAAAACAGAGCGTGCATTGTACACACCACATACCAATTTTTGATCGCGTTGAAAAGGTGAGAAAAATATTTTATACGTCGTATTGTTTTTTGAACTCATATTCTTCCCAGGTATCTGACTTGAACCTTGTATAAACAAAAAATATATTTTTTTCCACTTACCATTATCTTAACGTTGTAGTTTGCAATGCACGTATATTTTATTACACTACTACTATAGAATCCATGTGGAAATGTTGTGGTGCTAAAAAATCTCTTTTTAGTTATTTTTTATGACCAGAATATTATGTATGTATACGTAATGTATACTGCGCAGATATATATTTCCCCCAAAAGTTTATCGGCGGTACTTAACACACATTTTTTTTTTATCCTGGCAAGCAAAAGAACATATACTATGCATGTGCGTCTGGGCTTTCCTTCAATATCTTAACACTATATGCTAACACTTATTTGGGCAATAGTGATAATTAAAAAAATATAATCTCATTCAAAGAAAAACAACCTTTTCCTCCCCCCCCCAAAAAAAAATCTTTCTCGTTCTTCGGCGAAATACCCATTGTAAATGTCATGATCACTTCTGCTACATTATTTACTCTTACAGACAAGGTTTTTTCTTACATTTTAGTCTCCCTTCTTTATACACACACATTCCTCACCTAATATTGCATATGTACACGTATACATATGCATATAAAAATTTGCGTTCCGAGTTTTGCATGCACCATGTTGTGGTATTTAGCTACTTTGATTTCTGTGTCACTGCCTAGAAAATGACACACCTTTGCTCTCTCTCTCTATTCTCTCCATCCTCTCTCTCGCTTCTCTCTTCTTTCTCCTCTCTTTCTCTCCCCTCGCTTTCTCTCTCCTCTTTTTCTATCCGCTCTTCTCTCGTCTCCCTCTAGCTACTCTTTGCCTCCTCTCTCTTCTCTCTCTTCTCTATTCTTTCTCGGTTCTCTCTCTCCTCTTTGTTCTCTCTCCATTCTCTTCCTCTCTCTTCTTTCTCATCTCTCCCTCTGCTCTCTCTTCTTTCTTATCTCTCTCTTCTCTCTCTTCTTTCTTCTCTCTCTCTCTTCTCTCTCTCTCTTCTCTCTTCATTCTTTCCTCTCTCTCTTCTCCTCTCTTCATTCTTTCCTCTCTCTCTTCTTTCTCCTCTCTTTCTCTCTCCTCTTTTTCTCTCCGCTCTTCCTCTCTTTTCTCGTCTCTCTCTAAAGCTACTCTTTGTCTCCTCTCTACTCTCTTCTTTCTTCTCTCTCTCCGTTCTCTCTTCTTTCTTCTCTCTCTCCGTTCTCTCTTCTTTCTTCTCTCTCTCCGTTCTCTCTACTCTCTTCTTTCTCCGTTCTCTCTTCTTTCTTCTCTCTCCATTCTCTCTTCTTTCTCATCTCTTTCTCTGCTCTCTCTTCTTTCTCTTCTCTCTCTCCTCTCTTCCTTCTCTGTCTCTTTTCCCTCTGCTCTATCCGCTCTCCTCTCTCTCAGCTTTCTCTTCTTTCCCCGTTCTCTCGGTTTCTCTTCTTTCTTCTCTCTCCTCTCTCTGTCTCTTTTTCCCTCTGCTATCTTCTTTCCTCTCTCTGTCCTCTCTACGCTCTCTCTTCTTTCTTCTCTCTCTTTCCCTTCTCTCTCTTGTTTCTCCCTTCTCTCAGTTCTCTGTCCCCCGTCTTTTCTTCCCTCGAAAGTCTCTCTCATTAAGTGGTTTCTCAAATTAATATTCATTTTCTTCCTCACCCACTGCACAGTTCACAGGGAACTGCTAATGCGCTCGTAAACCCGTCCGATAACACCACAAAGGGCCTCCCCAAGAACATACTAGACTCACACATTCCTTGAGAGAGCTTCCCCCCACGACCCCTCTAGGCCATTTTGTTTTTGTTTTTTTTTTTTTACTTTTGCCATAACTTTTATAAGAGTTTCTACATGAAATCAAATGAGGTATTTAAAAAAAAGCTCTTTAAATGAAAAAAAAACCCTTGCTAGAGCATCAAGTTGTGAGCCAGGAATCTTTATGAGTACGTATAGTTTTATGTAAAGACTCACATATTCTTAATACATACAAAAGAACACCTTCTCATGAGACTTTTCTACTTGAACTCACGAAGCGTCGTGGAGGTTGTATGAGTAATTATTGTTATTATATACTTTACACTAGTTCCCTTCGCGTCTCTTTTCCCTCTCTTTAAGACTCGATCGTAAAAAAAAATTCATTCACACTAAATTTTCCTTCTTCAATCTTTTTTTTTCTATCTCTAATACTGTATAAGGACAAATATGAAGGCGAGATGGATGGGGAGGAACACGATGATGGTAGTGAGAGTTGAGGATAATTATGAATGAATAGGCTGAGTAAAAACAAAAAGAGATGAGAGCATCTCCCCTTCCTTTTGGTTGTGTGTACTATAATGTTGATAATAATAACTCATAATTACCGCATTGCCCCACAATGAATGGTGCTTGTATAAAAATAATAAGGAGAGAATTAAGCTTCGCACTAATAAGATGATAAAACTTGGAACACGTCGTGTGAATGTATGTGTATAGATAAATGTATATAATAGGATGTTAAAGAACATAAAAGCACGTCATTTGTAATGGCGCCTTCGGTTCATAACGAATTGAGCTTGTTAGGGGGGGAGAGAATGGGAGCTTTATTAATGGAAGAAGTATACAGTATATAAATCAAGATCTTTCAGAAAAGGGATGATTGTCCCTGGGAAAGGTGTGAGGAAGGTTGTATTTACCTTTAGAATTTAGAGGCAGGAAATAAGAATAATAGTGGTAATAAAATAGACGAAATAAAAGTGTATTAGTTGGCTCATCCCTTTACAAATACGTTCGTGCATTGGGGGAGGTGATTCTTTAACAGAATTGGCAATTTGCAAACAAATTTGCAAACAAATCCGTATAGAGAAGTAAAGATGAAGAGATTTTTTTTTGGGGGGGGGACTGTAATAATAACAAGAATACAAAATTATGCATGCTTTGTTCCCCTCAATTATCATTCTGGGTGCGTAGTCAAAAAGGAGCAACAACAACAAATTTTCACTTCTTCATGAAATTATTATTATTATTCCTACGGACATTGTTATGATGGTAGAAGAGCGCTGCAGGTGTCAATACTAATGGGATTTTTTTTCTTTTGCTTTTTTGATTTTTCTCTCTCCGCACTTCTCTCATCTCGTATGGTGCCCTTTTTCCTGTGATAAAAACAAAATAAAGGAGATGAGACAAAGTATTCAGGAGCAGCAAGAACGAGCGATGCCGTGCGTACAAGTTCAGCCAGTTCTCAAGGGTCTAGACCTCGACGTGTCTGACCCTAATAATAACAAATACAAATCACTGACGTTGGATGACTTTGAGATCTTGAAAACGATTGGTAAGTATAGAGATTTTTTTTTTTTAATTTTAAATTTATTACCCTACGTCGAGCCTACTCCATCCCGTATAGAAGTAGATGGTAGAGGGCTGAGGCAAAGGAAGGAATTTGCCTTATTTTTAGCTCGTATCATTGAAAAATTGCATCGATCGTGACTTTCACTGCTAAAATAATTAGAATATTAACATCACCCACCATAAAATGAGATTTGCAATTTTGTTCCCTCGTACATATATACACTCCTTTATGGTATTTGTACTAGTATAGATTCTGTGGGAAGTATTTGGGGCATCATGGTACAAAGAATTGCAGTGCTTTTGCATTCTCCAGTTTTTTATTACTTTTTCATCAGCTCTACATCCTTTTACTTGTCCAATTTTATTTTCACCTCCGTTTTATGACTTGGAAAGTTTTTTTTTCCAAAAAGGAACAAGAATTCACAATTTCTGCACATTTTTTTTGTAAGAACTACGACGAGGTACAAGCATACACGTTAAGATCCTGTGAAAATGGGCAAATGAATCATGATGACTCATATAGCACAAACTTATATGCGTTTAGTCGTTTAGGTTATTATTAGTTTCTTCGTTGTGCCTTACCTCTTGTTTTTTTGGTAGACGAATTTTAACACTGCCATTGAATGTTCATATTTTTTTTATCGTGCTTAACAGCAAAGTCATAGAGCCTTCCGATCCCCATTATTAAATTTTGAGACTCTTTTATGCGAATCACAAAAGCGTGAAGCATTATTGTGAATGAAAAACGCGGTAATAATAGGAAAACAAATCATGAAAGTACCGTAAATTCATCAGCTTGCAAAAATTTTTAGATCTGTACCGTCTCCGATTCATTTTATGCACGAGCTAACATTTGTGTGCATATATACATATACATACATATTTACTTGTGAGCTTTTGCCTGCTTAAGCCAGTACTTTCCTTTTCTTTTCCGACCAAGCATTCGTGTGATTATAAACTATTTTCTACTCTTTTTTTTTGTTCTCATAATAAACTTTACATGGTCCATGCACACAGGAAGACCGCAATAGTAATTGTGTTCATCAATATACACCTTCTGGCAAGCGTTCACATTTATTATGTTTACACGGCCGGTAAACTACTGATTTGAAAGTATGCATTTTAAATTCTCAAATAATGGCGAGGATAGCGATTAAAGCGCTTATTTATGTAATTTCACAGAAAGAATTGATTGAATTTTTTTTCTCGAAAAAAATATTTGAAATATTTAAGAATCTCTCCTGAATCGCTCTGGGTGCTAATGTGATGTCGCTAATTAATACGATTTCTCCTTTAAAAACCCTGGAACAACCTTTGTTTGAGAGTAAAAACGAAATCTCTACCGGGCTTTGATCATGGTTTGATCATAGTTCATATCATAGAGCTTTGATCACATTCTACGCATTGGTAGCTACCTTTTAATAATTTAGAATTGATTTTCAATCTCCACAAAGTGTATGTATACGGTCTTTTAAAGGAAAAAAAAAGCCTCAGCCACTCCTTCCCAGATCATATGCAAGTAATAAGTTTACCAATTCCATAGTTCTCACGAATCTGTTTAAATGCCAAGGTTCAGTAACCGCAAGATTATCCGTGCATAAAAGATGCTGTGATTTTCGCATTTTTCATGCAGTCTCTCACAAAAGTTGAGGGAGAGGGAAAGAGATAGACATGGACAGACTGCAAGAGAACGGGATTTTCTTGAGGGGCAGGAAGAGCGAGAAATCCAGAAGAAAAATGAGATGGAGATATGAAGAGACAGACTCGGCAAAGAGGGAAAGAGAGAGAGAGAGAGAAGAGGAAGATAAAGGATCTTTTAAAGTTTTCTTTCAAACTCTCTGGGAGCCGCCATGGAAAGGATGAAGAAGTTACCACCACAACCAGTAATAATAAGCTTCTTTCTATGCAAGTCCCATAAGCTCAACTTTTATGTTGGTCGTGTCACCATAGTAAAAGTCCGACTAGTAGCGAGTGCTGCCGGCCGCCCTTTTCACGGTATAATAATATTCAAAGAAGAAAAAAAACATCTCTTACCTTCCCCATGTAATAATGGTGGAATACTTGGGTTGAGAAAAACTATTTGGAAAGTAACCTTCTCCACATATAGGAAAGTCATTGCTGAGACAATAGATGCGGTTTCTTCTCCGTCCTCGTCATCTTCTTCTTCATATTACAAAGGGTGACAAAAGCACCTCGGGAAACTGACAAAAGACTCTCTTAAGCCCGGGGTAGTAGCACCCATGGACGTTTTTTCCCTTATAATCTTGAGCCAACTTTTCGTCGTCGTAATAAGATGATCACCAAAATAGCCAAATTGACCTATGACCTACATAATATTAGACTATTATCATTATAACGAGCTGCTAAAATCTTGTGATTAGGCAATATGGTCCAAAAAGCTTTACACTTTTCAAAAAACTTTTGAACTCCTTCTCATCCTATTACCATCCAATCCTCGGGCACTGCCCTTTTGTAATGAAGAAGTTGTAGATATCTTGTGATAGAAGATGTAGTTTATACTTTATACATATATGTGTAATCATTGCTTGTAGCAAAAATTGGGGGCACTACTTCCCAGGTTGATGGGGTCAATAAATAGAGCGGGTATTGCTTTAATATAGGTAACATACGGTTTTTGGGTCTACATACACTTTTAAGTGTGTTTGTCTAATCCATAATCTTTAAAATGCCACGTTGGCTGTGACAAAAACTAATATTGTGCTTTAAAAAGCTCCGAAGAAAAAAATAGTTTAGTCTATACTAGACCCTTTTGATTTTAAATGGAGCTTGGTACAACAGACGGTATAGATGTGTTCTTGTGTAGGTTGGAAATGAGTGGCACAGGAAGTGATGGGAGCAAGTGATGAGGGCTGTAAACAAAGTCTCTCACACGGAATTTGCTAATGCAAGGAATGTTCCGGAAATGTTGTGGTATACTACTAAAGGAAGTTGAGAGAGTGAGAATAATGTCGTGGCAAAAAAAAAAAAAATTCCCGGTTTTTATACCCTCAAACAATTTATGATTGTGTACGTTACATTAAGTCCTTTTACCCCAAGCCATAACTTTCTCCTGCTCAACGGATGTTCATTTTTTACAAATTCCTCCATAGTTCACTTCTTGCTTTTTAACCAACTACATGTCATCCTAACTCTTATCCATGCTACATATTTCCGTTGTTAATATAAATCCGACAAGGTTGGTTATATCCGAGGAAAATGGCAGTTTTATCATATACCTTTGTATTTTTCGGGGGAGAATCAAGTTGACATGCAGTTTGTCAAAAAATGATGGAACCATTTACACACTAAATGTGCTTCCTTCGTAATCCAACCAGGTTTCTCCAAATTTTTGTCCCATTGAATGCACTCCCGCATAATGACTTCATCTTTCAAAAGTTTCCAAAATCTTCAACCATGCGAAAATCAAGATTCCTAATAAATCATCAATGTAAGTCTGTAGCCGCATAAATCTGTAATGAAGGAACCTAGTTAACATGTGTAATCACTAGGGTTAATTAAAAGAACATCTAAAATCAATAACATAGGATCTTGTAGATAAAATCAATTGTGCACATAATATCCGCAACGTCAATGGAGTTGCGGGTCTGCAGTAATTAAAACATCATCAGGAGCATGCTGATAAATAATTAGGGATAGTAGACGCAAAGGTATAATTCGGAACCTAGATAATTAGTATCTTATTTGCATTAAATGTATTTGAAAAGAGAGAGAGAGAGAGAGAGAGAGAGAGAGAGAAATCACAAGTGGGAAGTGGTTTGAAGCCCTCTTAACATACGGCGATAGTTAATTTATGGATGACTATATACATGCATATAATTCATATACATTTGTCTATAGTTTTTCTTTTAATCCTTCCCATACAATATTCAGAACATGTATCTGCCATGAACGCACTGTGTCCTATATTTTATGATACTACCAGCATCATTATCCCATCTCACGTTCATGCTTTCATATTCAAGTCGGTTTCTGTCTAAACATCCCCTTTTACATGATACTTCCTTCCCCATTTAATCTAATTCTGAACCTATTGTTTGATGATGTTGGAGAGAGAGACAGAGAGAGACAGAGAGAAACAGAGAGAAACAGAGAGAGACAGAGAGAGAGAGGGACGGATCTCATTGACTTCAAATCAATCATCCTTGTTATTATCATTAATACAACCACGACTTCTATTTGGTTGCACATATTGTATATATGGATAGAAGAAAACAAGAAAATTACTTTCATCTAATGGAAGTTCCATGGAATCCTTGTTTATTGCCAACCAGCCAACTTCCTTCTACAGAGATGCAACTCCCGGGATAAACGTTAATACACACTTGAGTGTAATATGATTAAAAAAACGTATCTTGGAGAGTCAAATAGTAGACATTTTGAAGGAGAAAAGAGTAAACAAAATTATAAGGTAACGTGCTCAATCTACGTTGAAAAGCACATTGAATCTCAAGACAGGAGATTAACTTTTCCGAGTGCTTTTTTTTTTGTACACATAAAGATGTAACACTCAATGGAATAGATCTGGGGTGTAATACGGTACAAAGGAGGATGAGGGCATTAAATTTACTGTTTACATCAGTTTCGAGCTGATATTTGACATGGTTTATAAAATAGCGAGGGAGAGAGAGAGAGAGAGAGAGAGAAAGAAACTTCCGGATGCAGGCGTTGTGTATACTTTTAGGATTTTAATCAGCAACAACAAGGAATAAGAAAAAAAATGGGAAAAGGAGCGAGCGGGGGAAGAATGATATGCGTGCATATGGAAAAGCATCTCTGGAGTTTGTTTACAAGAGACACACGGAATGGGCTAACACAGTAGAAGGTTTTGTCTGCAGGATGAAAAAAAAAGAGCGTGTCGTATCATTTTCTCCGTATTTATGACTCTTGTTTTTCAATCAACAAGAGCTACATAGGTAAAGATTAAAAAACAAGAGAAGTTTGTATGCATTTTCATATATGACGGCATAGACTGGTATATTTTTGCTTAAAAAAATACCCCGAGAAATTGTCCTTTCTCCACGTGTGCTAGTGCTAAAAGAAACGTAGGAAGGTTGACTCATGCATTGGAGTGTACCTTATGATGTGTATCCACTCCATGCTGTAAAATGCTTCTTATTTGATTTTCCACACTTTTTTTTCACCACTTGAGTGCATAAAACCCTTCTCAACCCTCCCTTTCCCAGCTCCATATGACTTTTTTCACGGTGACGTAAATGAACCTATAGAGCATGTAATTTTTTAAGAAATCAAGGAGAGAAATGTACATATAGTATATGCACACATGAATCCCTTCATTCATATTGCTCTGGCTCTGGGACAAATCCATAAGTTTGTTTTATTTCCCCAAACCCTTTTTTTCCCTTTTTATCTTCCTTCAAGAGATGTCAATTTCCTTTTTTTCCAAGTAACTTTCTTTTCATATTGAATGTCTCATGAGTATGGAGGATCTCATAGGGGGAAAACCAACTAAAAATAAGTAATACAACATGTTATAATACAATCCCGGGAGTTCTTATGCTTTGCATTATTTATGAAATCCGTCATTTCCTCTCATTTTACACTAACTCATTCCTGATTTCCAAGTTTTGGACGCACACAGTAGTCTGTGTGTGTATGTATTTAACGAAGGAATTCTCCATCCCAAATTGGATTATCATTCAATTTACATTCGTAATTTCTTTCCAGGATTTATATAGAGGCACATTAGTATGAGTTTTTTAAAAAATAAATAGCGGTATTCCACCAAGTAATTATTGGGTAAAAGGAAATTTTGGATTTATTTCCGGTAGCAATCCCAATGACGGCAGAAGAGGGAGGAAGAGCACAAAATTTACGCGTGGGAATCTAGTCCTTCGTCTCTCTCATGTTGTCTTATTGATTAAGAAAGGTTCGGGTTTCAAAACTAGGCCAAAGTGCTATAAAACTAAAGGATCGTCATGATGGTAGTAAAATAAAAGTTTTTTTAATGTTGTTTTTCTTTTTTTTGTGTGTGTCTCCCGTCTCACCTAGTATATCTTCATATTGGTCCTATCATACTACTGTTTTACCTAGTTTCCTTAATTTTCACTTTTATCTCCTTCCTTTCCATTTTCTTTTTTAGACTTTCTTCTTCCTCATCCCGTGTTAAGACGCACTTTTTCCCATATAGTCAACTAGTCATAAAACTCTTCCGGCGTTTCTTAATAGTCTACCTTTTAAGAGGTTAGAGGGGGAAAGAAATTAAATGTCAACTCAAAAGACCCTTTGCTCCTTTGTCCCTACCTCCAAGTAACTCCTTTCCTATAATAGTTAGAAAAAACATATGAGCATAAAAAAAGTAAAATAAAAACAAATACGTATTAGGACAGTACGCAGTTCTAACGTCGCAAATTAAGGGGTAGAAACCAATAGGAGGAACGGTAAAAGACACGCATTTTAACGGATTTCCTTCAACATTTTACACTCGAAAAAAAAAAGTAACGCATATGGCAAAGGAAAACATGAAGCTACTACGATTCCCATTTGTTTCAGGGTGCTTTCCGGGTCCCCTAAAATGTAGCCATTGCAAAATGTAATAAACACATCTTGGAAGAAACACTGGGATTTTACCCTGAATGTAAGTGAAATTACGAGACACAGGGAGTCACACTATTTGTATGGCGTCAAGAAAATGAATATTTTAAAACGAAAAGGATGGAGAAAAAAATATTTTAAATTCATTCACGAAAAGGCGTGGGATGGTTTTAGTCACTCTAATAAATTTCTGAATGTGTGGGTTGCGGTTAGGGATTTTTTTTTTCGAAAAAAATTATTATTATTGTGAATAAAATAAAACATTTTGAGTGGTTTACAAACCAGTTGTATAATTTCCCCCTTTCCCTGTCCATGGTCAGCCAGTAAAATATGAAGAAATACAAAATCATGGGAACGGGTAAAAAAGACATGAGTTTGGAGTCACCCTGCACATCTAATGATCAGTTTGTAAGTATAGTCGTACATTCGAATTACTACATTTTTTATGTATGCACATTTTACCGAAGAAAAAAAACTGCGTACTTGTAAAGTAATTTGTGTATGGAGGAGAATTATTTTTTTAAAACCATACTTTTTTTTTTTTACCGCAGATCACTGCGTTACTTGTAACCAGTTTTCATTGAGAGACTCAATTTTTATTACCAAAGTTTTTTGGCCATATCATACAAAGCTCAAAAATAACTTAGAGTGTGCAGGCCTATAAAAAGTGTATGTTTTTCTTAGTTCGCAAAAATTTTTATTAACAGACTTTCACACATGTGTGACTTAAAAACTTGAATCCATAATCACTGCCACTGTAATGCAGTAGTCACCATAAGTAAGGAGGCAGAGGGGGTAATAAAAGCTCAAAATATCTCCTTTGTATACAAATAGGATAAATACAAGTCCATGATAAATACGGGTACAAGGAAAAGGGAAAATAACCCGGAACATCCTCTCATAATGCTCCGTGGCAAGGATTTTAATGGTATTGCACTTTTATTTTATTGTTAACAAAACACTGTATAGCGTGTCTCATCCTCAAATACAAATTTGAGCTTGTCCTCTAATTTTCTTTTGAATGGAAAGGAAAATATTTACTTTTCCTCAAGAGAAAAACAAAACAAAAAATTGTATCCAATGATGTCCAATAGGCCACCATTTCCCCCATGCAATATTTTATGCCGTTCCCATCATGCTTGTATGTAATTTTAAAGGTGTAATGTCAGCAATTATTAGGCCGTCCCCAAGCCATAACATTAATTGGGATAGATTTTAATGTAATACTTGACTGTACTGTCAACATGAGATTCTGTCAAAATAAACAATAGCTTATGTTAGTACATAATGTACCTCTCCCCGGCACTGGAAGCACCCACAATTATTAATGGGTGAGGAAAGAAGGTAATTAGCAAAAAAATATCTTGGCAAGAATTTTGAAAAATACGTATGCACAAGACTACAACAACGTTGTAATTTTCAAGTAAAGACACGCATGTTTAGCTTTAAAGTATAGCAGCAATGCAGCATATTACAAGGTATGCAGATATTTACATAAACAGAAAGAGAAACCAAATTTGCCAAAATCCTCTCACATTCCATTGTTGTTGTATGCATAGTTAAATGTCTGATACACTAATTCTAGAAAAAAAATGGGTTGTTCCAGGATCACTGTAATTAGTTTCATTATTGTCACTCACGTTTTTACCGCAATTTACACCTTTCCCCTCCTCTCTTGTCTCTTTCTTAACTAAATAACTTTCCTCCGCGTGGGAGCGTGGGCCCGTCTCTTTCCGGTCCGACATCTCTGCCTCTCACAGTGCCTGTGAACCAATGTACCGTCTGTCACTTTCTCTCTTTTATTTCTGCGTCTCGCTCTTTGCTACGGCAGTTCTTTCACGGTAATTATGTTTTCCTATATATATGCATTTAGCATTCCATAAACTCTGGAATGAAGGGGAGACATAATTACATTTACTAATATATACCGGGAAGACTCCAAGGGTTTTTTTTTGTGTGTAAACAAGCAAAAATAACATTCGCGACAGTAAGATAACATTACTGACGCCGTTCTTAATAGGATTACCGGGTTTACAAATAATGCCATTGGAATTAGTAACATTGTGCAATGTATGTACACATACGAAAGTGCAATAACATGCTCCTTCCTTTCCATGTCCTCTCACACATCTTGCTGGTACTTCCGAAATACATGGCGAAGGGCCACATGCCTGCAAATTGAGTTTGTACACAATACATATTTACAAATGTTTGTTGAACACATGCATGTAATTATGCTTGTTCTTCGCGTGTACAGGAGCACCTAAAAAATCAAGTCCTTCTCCAAATGTTGAAGTATCTATAGTGAATGAACTTTTCACTTCTCATGTAAAAAGATGGCAAGTGTGAGCACGAGTCAAGATATTTAAGGTAATTGGCTGACAATTTGTCACTTGTGATGCGTCTTGCCGTCTTGTCGGGAAAAAAAAGTCGAACTTAAAAAATATATAAAAGAGACGGAGGGTGAATGAGTGAGAGAAGGAGAGAGAGAGAGAGAGACAGAGACGGAGATGAATGATGTTCTCAGTGCTCATTATTCCTTTACCTTTATCAAAGGAACGGAGATAGAATACAAAAGTACGTGGGCGGTGGGTCGACTCCGTACTCCTCTGCTCTATATATATATATAGGTAGGTAGGTATATATACATATACGGCAATGCACGAAACACATGCTCAGAACCCACCATCAACCTTAAAAGATACCATAAATAAAATCAAGTAAATAAAGTTGATTTATGAGTGTCATATTTTGAGACTTGCCTGAAAAACAATAAATAATACCTGCATTATCAAAGCCTTGTGCTAGTCAAGTTTTTTTTTTTTTTTTGCGATTGTGTGCATGCATAAAGTGTGTGTTGCTTGGAGCACAACATAAAGAATGTGGTAGTAGTCGGAAGTCCTCCTTCCTATTTCAAAGTCTTTTTTTTCAACTACCCACTCTGTCCAAGATGAAAGAGAGGGACATAAAGAGAGAGAGAGCGAGAGAACGAGAAACAGGGAGAGAGACCGAGAAAGAGGGAGAGAGAAAGAGAGAGAGAGAGAGAGAAAGAAAGAGAGAGAAAGAAAGAAAGAGAGAAAC
>JAQGBT010000970.1:0-38070 GCA_034698585.1 Disparrhopalites patrizii | reverse complement strand
TTTCTCTCTCTTTCTCTCTCTTTCTCTCTCTTTATCTCCCTCGTTCTCTGTTTCTATCTCTCTCTTTCTCTCTCTTTCTCTTTCTTTCTCTCTTTCTCTCTCTTTCTCTCTCTTTATCTCCCTCGTTCTCTGTTTCTATCTCTCTTTCTCTTTCTATCTCTGATTCTCTTCCTTTCTCTTTTTCTCTTCCTTTCTCTCTCTCGATCTTCCTTTCTCTCTCTCTCTTCCTTTCTCTCTCTCTTTCTCTCTCTCTCAATCAGTTTCCCGCCTCTCCCCACTTCCACTGCGGAAATCCCACTTCACAGTGAAAATGCTTCCCATTACACCGGCTCAATGCCGTCGCGATTGCCTTATAATCACCCGACGCCTGTATGTCTTTAGTTCCCCTCAAATGTGAGGGGATTTTAGGTGTTCATTCTACGAGTGAAATAACTGGGAATAGACCTACTATCTAACGTGATTTTCTCTGTGTTGTATGCATATATGCATATGTAATTTACACGAAACAATAATAGACGCAAGATTAGGAATGTATCTGTGTACATATTTGACTATATTATAAAGTATAGTACAAATAATTTTTGTGTTTAATATTAAGTAGTTTCTACCCAAAGCCAAAGCCTGAAGTCATGTCTCATCTCCTTCGTTTTGATTCTTGTCCCCTTTCGGTAAAGGAACAAGGGCCTAACATAAGACATTCGCTGTGTGACGATGGTGCTTCCGTAGTCAAGATGATGTACACATGTACCTTTTGTACACATTTATAATATATAAAAAAACACACAGTGGAGTATCGATCTCATCGGCTCTAAAAGTAAAGCCTACTTTGGTTGGAACTCTTTTTTCTCGGTATTTTTTCTTTCGCATAGTCATTTTTTTTTCTTCCGCTCTATTATATGTAGGGAGCTCCAAGAAGATCCTATGGAGCTGTGGGCTTAAAGGAGACGGTTAATCTATTTCCTTCCCCACATTATTATATTTCCAGCGGATCATATAATTTCCTTCTCACGGATATTATCCCCATACATTTTATATACTTATATTCCTTCCCGCTAACTTCCTCCTTTTCTTTCTCAATTTCACCCACACAATCTTCTTCCTACTTGGCCACCGGATAGAAAAAAGAAAGAGAAAGAAAAAGAAAGGAGAGAGAAACAGTTTTTGCAAAGGCAATGATTTTTTCCACATTTCAGCCTTCGCTCCAGAACTGTGCTTGATGGGGGGAAACTCTGGATATGACAGAGGAAGTAAGACCTGTCATTACTCTTCAAAGGCTCTTACAAGCATAAAATTTTCAACGACACAAGCCTTTCTGTTTTTTTGTTTTTTATTTTTGGTGTCTCTCCTAGTTCCTCCTATTTTGGAGAATAAAAACTTGTAGAAAAACCAATTAAATATTTACTTGAAGGCAGTCATCGTCATTTAAAATGGAAAACGAATTATTATTTCACGGCTTCCAACTTTAACTATCAGGTACAGAGTCCCAGAAAAGCTTCCCTTCTTTTTTGAGCCGCGCGACGGTAAAAATTAAAGATGATATTGAGGTCAAAAAACCAGTCTTAAAATGAAGTACATTTTCGTAAAGGTGAGCTTAAACTGATGATTTCTTTAATGATTCCAGCACATATGAACTTTCCAGCTCAGAATATCCTTGTATCATAAGCAATTTTGGGTGTCTCCAATTTTTTGGAGACAGCAATGTTGACTACGGAGTCGCTATCCGTAATCTTTTGCAGAAACATTTTGCACATAAGCAAAACTTTATTCCAAGCGTAAATTCTGCTTCGACAGCTCTCTACTTGTCGGCAGAAATGGTAAAGCGCTAATGTCAATATTTTTTTTGCAATCCTCATCCCTCCAGAGTCTGCTCATTATTTTTCTTTTGCGCAGTGGGGCAAGGAAGACAAATTTCAGGGAGGGAGGGAAATCATGGAGAAATTCTGGAAAGTGATGAATACTTACAAGTTTGCTGGTATATATATACACACACAATATTAATTGAAAATGCTCAAAGCTATACACACATATGCAAAATATTACACATACACGGAATGCCTGTACGGGTATTCAAGTCCATGGAAATGAGGGATTTCCATATTTACAGGTATAGAGCGGGGGACGACTATATTGGTGCTACTACTAATTGGAGCTTTAATTAAAAAGTTGAGCAAATGTTCTTAGAATTTGAAGACGATGTGGACATAAATCATGGGGCTCTACTTGTACTTCCACAAGAGCAACAACACAACAGAGGAGAGTTCCACTTTTGGGAAAGGAAATTCATTGGTGAAGGGAAAGGAAAAGGAAGGAAACTTGGAGTCTTTCTCTCTCTCTCTCTCTCTCTTTCACTTTCTAAAGCTCCAAAGGAAGGAAGGGGAAGTTGAAGACAAAGATTTTTCAGGGGTAATTAATGTTGAAATAATCCCAAATGTGTTGATAGTAGGACTCAAGTTAATGTTATTTCGTTTCGGACTCTCAGCCAATTTATCAAAGTTGGTGGAACAACTGAAGCTTACATAAATGGGTGTAAAAGTTGCCCAGAAGTGAAGAGCCATTCTCCATTCTCTTCTTCCCGACTGTCCTTCTTCCTTTTGTGTGGGAGCTTAAAGGGAGCTAAAAAAGAGTGGAGGAATTGGGGAGAGCCCAACCAAATGTCATCCTTACAGTTTCCACGCCATTCAATTTCTCCTCTCCTTCTCTTTCACAACTTCGTAGTAGGAGTTACAGTGATACTACAAATTATCGTCAGGTGAAAGCAGCTATAGAATTATAATTAAAGGAAGAAAATGAGTAAACACATTTTTGTATAGAGTATACCCACTTCACTATTCAGTGATTCAGTATTCCGATTATGAACCTTCATCAGTAATTCCTTTTTTTGTGGGAGAAACTCCGGGAAGGACGTCATAATTTCTGTCCCTATACCAATTTGAACGGCTTGTGAAACTAATCCAAACCATGCGAGAGCCTGAAGATTCTGAGAAGCTCTCTCTATATGGGTGCGGTTTTGGACGGGATTCGCACGTATAATCTCCCAGATTCTCACCGTCATCGTTTGTCCCATGATGCAAGAACCCAACTCAAGTTCTGTGAAAATGCAAATAATTTATTCTCATGAGTTGCAAATCTTTCTTTTACCCCCAAAAGTTATTTTTCGGAGTACTTTTAATATTATTATTAGCTTGGGTTCCCTTTTTTCCAATCTGATTCTGAAAATGT
The DNA here is from genome assembly GCA_034698585.1 of Disparrhopalites patrizii. Classification (NCBI taxonomy): domain Eukaryota; kingdom Metazoa; phylum Arthropoda; class Collembola; order Symphypleona; family Sminthuridae; genus Disparrhopalites; species Disparrhopalites patrizii. The sequence continues at coordinate 34,851 of JAQGBT010000970.1, read as the reverse complement.
GAAATGAAAACATAATAAATTTCTGGCCTGCTAATTTCCCACTTTTTTATTGCAGTTGACTCCATATGAACTTCGTATGAACACTATATGAATATTTATCGTCTAGGCAAATACTAATAGTAATATAAAAAAACGTAAGCAAACTTTTGCTCTCGCAATGTTTTAAAGGTAACGTACATATGAAATTAGTATGTCTTCACAATACTGAAAGGAAGCTCTCAAAGTCTTTTTTAAGAGATTTTAATAAGTCCAGAAAAGTTGGGACGGAGCACAAAAACGCATGTAATGGTGACTGTGTAATAATGACGATAATGATGATGCACTGGGAAAGATATCTTCCCAGTCTCGCCATATAAAGTGGTCTTTACCAGCATATTTTGCCCTTTCCCTCCAACCCCTTCCCATGCTTTTACTTCTTTGTGAGTGCTCATTGAACTGGACAGCTTTTTCCTACACCATGGCTTTTTTTCCTCATTATCAAATCTTTGCAGCTTCCCTTTTTAACTCACAGGGGTTACTGGATATGGAAGTTTTTTGATCCAATTAAATTCTGCAAGGTAGAAAATCATCCTGGAAATAATGGAGAGGCTAATGTCTGTAGTGATAAGGGTAATAATAAATAGTGGAGAGAGGAAATATTGGATGGGGCAAATATTGAAAAAGAAGCTTTTTTTCTTGAACTTTGCCCCAATATTATAGACCCCATTATAGATTTGAGAGAAGACTATACTAGTCTTGTGATGGGAGGCAGATGATATTGAATAGCTTGAGAAGAAAGAGGGAAGAAACAGAAAAAGCAAGGCTAGATTTTATGTGGGAGCAAAATCAAGAATAGGCCGCGAAGAGAGATGGAGTAATAAGACAAAAATAATGAATCAAAGGGCCAGAGACACAAAAAGGTAGAGAGATAGAAGTATTGGCTTAAAGGATGGGAAATACTGAGAGAGAAAGAGAGAGAGAGAACTGATAGAAAGAATCTGTGGCTTTTAAAGACGTCAGAGAAGCAAAAGTTTCAATCACATCTTTAAAGAACCTTGCCTATTAGAATTTTATTTGAATGCAATGTCATAAACTATGAAGATAAAAAAAACCTGCGAATGTGAATGAACGATTGCTGCAAGTTTCAAAAATTTTGTCTCATTATAACTCCAGCTAAGAAAATCACTTGTTTTTTTTTTGTCAAAAGTTTTTTTTTCCATGCATTAGATATTCCCTAACTTTTTGAAGAAAATACTCAAGTTCCTCACGTCCCCCTTGTGTAAAATTAAAGCTGGAAAGAGAAAAAAATATACACCTTTTCACATATGTATTTTAGTTGCCCACAGAAACCAAAGGGAAATTACGCCATGTAAAATTTAATGGGCCTCTATAGGGAGTTTATTGGTCATAGATTTTATTTATTCATGCACGTATTTCCGATGATTATCGTCAAAAAGAAGAGAAAAGAAAAAAAGAAGGATCGAGAATGATGAAAAAAGGACGAAAAATAAAAAAAAAACTTTTGATGTGTGCTCCCTACAAGGAGAAGACTCCTTGCATACTTGAATGATTTCCTTTCCACACAGTAAATTCATGGAGGGTTAGACTTTGTAAAAGGGGTAATAATAAGCGGAAGAAAAAACTATTATCGTCGGTAATAATATTTCTCTTCCTCTTATCCTCTTCCACAAGCCCTCCTCCGTGGAACTCTTTTGGGTCTATTTATTTCCTTCATTCCCTTATTATATGTACATATATGAACACATTCTCTCCCACTTCATATAGACTGCACACAAGGGAAAATTACTTCCACACTTTTTTTTATTATTATCTATACATGCATAGATTTTTTTTTTGGTAGGAGAGAAAGAAATTACTTCCACTTTTTTTCCTTCCGTGTTATCGGGTTGTAGTATCTGCCTCATCAACTCTTCATACATTCTCCTATATGTATTACACATACATGCTTGTACACAAATCTCTTTTATGATGCGAATCCTTAAGACCCATGAATTTGGTGTATATATATCGTCTTTATGATGTAACACATTTTACACCATCCATTACTTTTACTAATGCGAAAAATGTGATTGTGCAAAAATTGTTCCAATCTTGGCGATTATTGTGGGGAGATGGAATGAAGAGGGCATAAAAAAGCATCTTGGTTCAAATTACTGTTTTCATAGGATTTGCACTAATAATAACGAGCATTCCTATAATCCTTTTGGATCTCTCTTCAGCAATGCCTTGCCTATTTTTTTGCTCTCTTCTCTGGGCTTTTCTCTCCATTTTTGTCCCATTATTACATAATATACATACACCTCCCTTTATTTTTCCCTTTACTTTTCAGTTTTTTTATTTTTATTTTCTTCCCTACTCTCTTCTTTTTAATTTTGTAATTCCCGTGTGGCTTTCTTGCTTTATTAATTTGCTATTTTTCAAATTTCCCCTTCTTTAATTTTCTCTTATTCTCTTTCTGATCTGCTTTTCCTTTCCCCTTTGTCCCCTTTCTTCTTTTAGAATTCTTTTTCGTTACTCTTTCTCCTTTTCGTTTAATCTCTGTCTTTATTTTCTGTTCTTTCTTGTCTTGATTTTTTACTTTTCTGTTCCCTTTTTCTTCCGTTATTTTTATTTTATTTTTATTTTTCCTCTCTCACTGGATTTCTTTCCTATTTCATCTTCTCCTCGTTCTCTTTCTCTCGATTTTCTTCTTATCCTCGATGAATCTGTATACTTACTATTGGTTTATCCTTGTCTTCAAAATATAGCCAATGCCATGTAATCCTAGAGACCCCGATACAAACGTAAAACAACCTATTATTATTAGAATGCAATGCCCCATAATGCATTATGGGAAAGATCATTGATGTGCATACGTAAATAGCAGTAAATGCATACGTTGCCCGTGAACATAAAAAAAAATATTCACAAATTGTAGGCCAGTATTGGTCAATAAAATGAGGAATGGTCCACGCAGAGATATTTCATATTTGCCTCAAACTATATATAAATATATACATAAAGTAAGTGCATACAGTGAGCATAATAACTGCTAATTTACATATATTAATACCGTAATGGACCAAGTTTATGGGACGGGAGCGAGAGAGCGAGATAGATAAAAATGTGGAGAGAAAAAAAAACTGCAGGGGAGGAAAGGGAAAGGGCCGAGATCAAAATAAGAGGTCAATGCCAAAATTGCAGAAGCAAACACACCCGATTACTTGTACACTTGAATATATTACTGACTAGACTCGCCAAAGGATTGTTGCTGTACAAATGATGATGATGGTGATGATGTTATGTTTTTTCTGGTACAAAGAAAATCACACCTGACCCAACCATTTGAAAGGATTTGTAACTCTTTTATTTTGGTTCAAATTAGCACCATTTTCTGTAAGAACACGGCATGTTTGTGTTTATTAATATTTTGTATACAATTTAGGTGTACACATTTTTTTCACATGCATATTGAAAGTTGACTTGTATGCTACCAGATACAATCTTATTGCGTGCCCCAGTGTAAAAGGTTACAGTGCTTGATCATATTATTATTACAATTATGCTCCAAGCACTTTTTTGAATGCACCGGTGAAGATAAAAAAAGCTTGATAACGAGTAGCACCCCAAAACCAGCAAAATGGTGGAGGTGAGGCGAGCTGAACAAGAAATTCTGACATTTCCTTGTGCATGGTAATATAATTTCTAAACAAATGAGCAACACCACCAACACAAAGCTCTAGTTTTTTTCTCTCTATCGTTCTGTAAACTAAACTGCGTGTAATAATAATATGAAATGTATAAGCAATTCCGTCCACTTTTTCCTTCTGCACCATACTATCTCTCTCCTTTTCAAAAAGATCTTATTGACGTGCCATGTTCAACTCGACATCTCTTGCGGTTAACTCTTTCATGATTATTATTTGACTCAAGAGTGAGCACAAGTTGATTACACATCAATGTACATACACATACATACATATATACATACATCTGTATAGGAAACATGTTTGAGGGGAAGCAAGTATTACTACCGGCTTTGTTTACACGAACATTGTTCCCTTTTTAAAAAATGTTGGTTCTGTTATTAATTCCTTGGTGAGATTATAAAAAATTGTGGATACAAAGGGTGACCCATTCTTTCATGTTCATTATTCTGTATGTCTATATAGAATCATCAGAAGGAATAAGGAATCAGGGTGATACGAGAGAGAAAGAGGCAGTGAATGGAAACAATTGAGAGCTTTTTTGTTACTTCATTCTGATGACTGTGGCAAAAAAAAAAACACAGTCATTTAAATTTGTATAAACATATACTCGTACATATACCCATAATGCTTAATAGCCAATGGGCAATTCCATGAGCTGAACGCAAGGGGCATAAGTTAATTACTGCAGATTTTGTTTTTATGGATTTGTATAGGGATTTACGTCAAAAATTGCACTTATTAAACAAGATAAACATGGATGTACTTGAATCAAGAATGGTAGTTATTACAAGATTAATGGTAGGCTCAAGTACATATGTACTCTTTAATTTTTATGGCGTTTGTTTTTCTAAAAAAACTAAATTTCTTCCCAATTATCTACTTTTTTCATGAGCACAGACGGAGCTACTTACGAATATTTAGGAGCTTAATGAGTGCATGATATTCTTTTAGTTGTCAAGTGGGTCATTTACCTTTATTCTCATCTATAAAAAAATCACTTCATGTGAGACAAGAGCTTATTATGAAGTGTAAATAGCATAATTGATTCCTGTACGAATTTAATGTCTTAAGTTCCTATACGGGCATGTTCAATGTAGTTACGCAATTAGCCCATTAGATTTTGCCAGTTTATCCCTGCTTAAATTGTCAGAGAATACCAAGATAAATCTTCCTGCCTGAAGCTGTAATTAGCCATGAGTAAAAACGGTTCTTTGTAGGGATTTATTGGTTTTTTTCATTTTGAGAATTTTTCATGATTTGAACTTTTGAGTCTTTTTTATGATTTTTTAATCATAAAAACAGCAATTACGACTATGTTGTAGTGGCCAAAGAGATGTTTCTATTTCGAGAAGTCCAGAGGTTCCGTGAATAATTGGAGAGCGTCCCCTTGGTGTATAAATAATTATGACGTGCTCCCTCCAGCCATGCCGGTAGTATTAAGTAAGATGCAGAGGATTACATTACTAGATCTGTTAGTGAAAGAGAGACAAAGGAGGCGGATGCGAGAGCGTCTGAGTGACTATGTAACTGTAAGGGCGGATGGAATTAATATGACTATTATTAGGGAAAACACAGGGCTTTCTCCCCAATATTTCAAAAGGCTCGCACTTTATTACTCTCAGTTTAGAATTTCTCAGGGAAATTGCTACAGACGCTCCCCTGAGGCCCTAGATACATTACATATTATATACAAGGGGAAATCCAGGGAAAATGATATCATCTGCAATAGAGCAGAAGTGGAGGAATAATTAAATTTCCTTGTTGTGTCCCCGGATATGATTTCAAATGGCGTTAGAGCCCATATTACAGTGATTATATTACGGGAATTTTGTCAATTAATTAATTTGCCAAGGAATTGGAATGTCTTGCTCCATAAGCAGTACAAAGAACTATTAATGTAGCCGTGCGTGTCAAACTAGAATTTACGATATTATCCTGATATCACATGGGACTCGTCCAGTTTATTGATGTACAGAAATTTGGTGTAGTATTCCTAATGGTCTTTACAACCCTTTTTAGTCCTGTGCAGTGTACAACTCTTTCCCTTTTGTATGCTAACGCCGTGTCAAGTCCGCTTCATGTCCTCCGTCCATGGTGAGGCCATTCCGTAGTCAATTTGGAATAGTTAATTTTGGTCCAATAATAATAAAATACGAGGGAGAGAGAAATAGAGAGCGTGGCATAGACAAGATGAAGGGGAAATGGGAAGTACTGACGAAAAGGGTTACAGAGGTAAGAGAACTGCATTAAGAAAGCAGCAAAGACGGCCCTCATGCATTTGTAAGTAAAAATTTGGTGGAACCAAAAATTGTAAATAAAACAAGCCATGAGAGCAAACAAGACTGAAGTAAGATAGTTTCCTCCTAATTACTCCACATTATCATGCACATTTTTAATTACATACAAGCTCGTACCATTTTTTTTGGTAACCCAGAGACTTTTTGGACATTTGCTATGTAAATTTTATTACTCTCCAACATTTCCTCTCTCTCTGTCTCTCTCTCTCTCGCTCTCTCACCCTTTTGCTTCTCCCTGGGAGAATTCATGGACTTTACTATTTTGAATTTTAAATTTCTCCCCAGTCATAGCTTACTACAGAATACATTTTCCTGGGCTTTGTCAAGAAGACATGAATATCAGTCAAGTGCAATGGTGTTATGTATGTAAAATCCATAAGGCATAGGAGAGTGAGGGAGAAAGAGAAAAAAAATTGTATTGATCACGCTAAACAATTTTCTAGCATTGTGAGCAAAAAAAAAAAAGAAGACTCTTGGCTTTTCCTATCTAACCATAATATCCTTCTTTTTCTTTGAATAATCTTCCTATACCCTGCTCTTTATTATTCTTCCACGGTTTACTATCCAAAAAAAAAGTTATTTCCTCTTTTATGCATATTCGCTTCTCCTTCACAGGAAAAAATAAATCATTGAAGAAGAAGAAATTTATAGGGATTAATTCCGTCGTGATAACTACCCGTGGCGTGCATATATTTGGATCCCCATGGAATGGAATAAATGGGGAAGAAATGATAAATACTGATATTCCCACTACGAATGAAACTTGTTGCCATTCTTGTGAAAGATTTTTTTTCTTTTATATTCACCTGAGAAGTGAGATTGTAAAAAAAATAGGGATAGAAACAGAGATGAAATGTACAAGAACCCTCTGTTACATCCCATATTTCATTATTCTTGAATTGAAGGTGTGATAAAAAGGATGCGGAGAAGGGTGATTATTTTATTGTAGAAAATACCAGTAGTAGTGAGCTTTTTTCTGGTTGAGTATCATACAAAGCGATATTATTACTTTTCCTATATTATTATTCTTCTTCCTTCAAGGAAGAACGGGATTCTCATGTTAGTACACGTAATAAAATAATAGTAGTAAATAGAGACGAGTGCGTGTTGTACAGGGAAGAGCACGGTAATTTGCACGCAATGTAATCCTCTTCGGTGATGCTTGTCAACACTTCCCGTTCATCTCCCTGTACAAGTGATTCCCCGTGCTTTTTTTGATACTACTAATAAAATTTCACCTGTGGCGAACAAGGAAGAACATGAATATGTGTAGGTGTTTTGTCCCAATAAAAACAGCCTTTTTAATAGATTGCGACATCACATTCTCGGGTATGTTCTACATCCCCAATTGTAGGAACCCTTTTTTTTTTTTAAATGTATAGACGCATTATAATTATAAGGGCAGATAACGGGCTTCTCATATCCGTTCCGAAGCGTCTTCACATTTTATCTCCTCTTCTCGAAATAAATATTATGGCCATGCAAAAGTGATTTTTTGGCTCGGAGGAAGAACATCCCGGTTGTTGTTTCTTTTGATGGGTTTTGCACATTGTAAGACGTAATTGATCAAAGAATGTACCTAAATCCCTTTGAGCTTTGTATAACTATACATAGCATATGTCGAAAGGATATGTACCTATTCAAACTAAGGAAATTATGTATACCTGGAGATTATTTTGTAACACTTCCAACAAGCAAGTAGTGATTTGGTTTCGGACTAATTGGGTAATGGTTATGGTCTGGCCAAAAAATTACGGTAGATTTGTATTTGAGAGGAGACGAAAGAAAAACGTGTTGGTCGTGGAGTAGTTACTATACTTTTAATGGATGTTTACAAAAAAAAATGGGGATAAAGCTAGAGGAGACTCTCATAATTACTATTAACAAGCTCGGAGGGTGTGCGAGATAATTACATCAATTTTACCCTCTTGTAATGATCCGGACTAAAGTGTTTTTGTACTTGTCAAAAACTGTTTGTATAGTTTAAAGACTTTCTTGTCCATATGTACAACAATGGGATCCTTTCCTATACTAGAGGGTGCAGATATCTCCATCCGAAGGCACTATTATACTGGCTTGAGCTGTCGATAGGTTCGTTTGTTTTTTTTTTTTGCAGCTATAATACACGAAGGTGCTGGGGGTGATACTTTTTTTTTCTGTATTTTGAGCTGTTAAATGTTAATAATAATAAGGGAAAAGAGAGAGAGAGAGGAGTGGAGGAAACTGTGACTTACATATTTGCAGCATGTGCCTTTCCCATAACGCTCCTTGCATTCCTATAGTAAATGCAGTCTCCTCGTGTGATTCATAGCGTATACACACGTTTTTTTTTGTACGGACACAAGCCTTCAATTGTGTTTGTAATCTGACAGAGAGCACAGATTGTGCAAGTGAAACGTACGTCGATGGTCTTGTAAACTTTTTTTTTTGTGGAAGCTTCTAAGCAATAATATTTCTCCGTTGGACAGGAGCATTGTGTGAGCACATGTATAATTGCTGGTAAAAAAATCATCAAGGAAGGAAGGAAAAGGAAAGTTAAAGTTAGGAAATAAAATACAAATCAAGGCTTCAACTCTTCCAATCCATTACGAACAAGGTTCCAACTTTACCCTTTCAACTCTGGACCCTCAAAAAAAAAAGAAAACAATTGTTCGCCGGCGCAAATTGCCCGTGCTGGACACGTCAAGCGCTGAGGTGGGCGAGAGCTCTGTTCCTTGATAATAAAGTGTGTAGGACTACCACCTCGTATTTTGTGGTGTGCAAATGTGAGGCCGGTGACAGAAGGCTGGGAAAATATATGGATATTACCACTTTTGGCTCCACAATACCCCGGGGTACGCAACATATAGCTACTATACTCTCCCCAGGAATATTTCGTTGGAGAATTCCCGTGATTAGTTCGGGAATGTTCTCCAGGGGAGGAGACCAAAAACTCTCTTCCACATGGTATATTTTCTCAAATGACTTTATAACTTTTATTTTACGACTGTAATCCCAAGGAAATTACATACACCGGTAGCACAGTACCAACAAGATAGGATTATAATGACGATAAAGACGGACATAGTCAAATTGTCTCAAATACACATAATATAATATCGGTATTGCCATCCATATTTTTTTAGCTTTTACCTACCCGTGTTTCAATAGCTGGAATAAAACAGTATTATATGAGCAGTATTGTAGGGGGAAAGTTTATTAATGTTTTCAAAGGAAATTATAATTTCATGGGTATGTTCACATTTCTCCATTTTCCTATTGACATTCTCTTCCTATTAATTTTCGTTTGTTCATCGGTAGCAAATCCGTCTATTAGTGCGTGCGTGGTTTGATGCCAATTTTTGATTCGTGGATGGAATCAAGGATAAAAAAAACTATTATACTTCGGTACGAAAAATATAAGTAAACACATAATCATTTAACAAGACAAAAAATATGTAGTGTGTTAATTGTTTTTTTAATTTTTCTAAAAAAAATTAAATTAAAGCCCTGAAACGCAAAGATTTACGTTAGATTTTTAAGTCTGAAATATAATTAATAGTTAAGGTTTTTGGGTGGAACAGGCCAGAGAAATTTCAATCTAAATCTGAATTGTGAATCCTTCCCTATATACGTACATACATACAGATATATACACATGGATTTAACAAGCAACAAACCCCAGCCACAATAATCCCTGGCATCCCCTACCCAGCACATGGTACTTGCTTACATGGCAAATTGTGAATTCCTGATTTTTAATTTGAAGCATATGTTGAAAAAAATTCTTTTGCACTACGAATTTCCCTGTATTATTCCTACGAGCACAGCGGGGCATGTGAGACTTTCGAGCTTATAGTACAGTTTGTGTGGAGAGAATGAAAAGGAGCAAAAAACTATGAGCCAATTTCGCTGGAACTTTTTTTTTTCGGTCTGGAATTCAGTGAAGGATTTGACGGGTGACATAAATCGTTCCGAGCCTGCATGAATTTTTCTCCCGTTCCTCCTTTCCCTGACTTGTTTTTTCCCCCACATTTCCACCGTCTTCGTCTTTTCCTTTCCGCATTGTTGTATGTGTGGTTTCACTACAACTAAAAAATAGGAAGACAGTGGAATAAAAAAGGAAGACAGTATTTTTTTTTATATGCTGGAAACCCATAGTTTGTGAGAAGCTCTTTATTTCCTCCCCTCTTTTTCCCTATAAAAGAAGTGTTCAATCACTTGACTGTGAAATATTGGAATTGCGAATAGACTCACACACATAGAGCTCAATCTGCGTGGATCCAAACGTGCGTACAAGTGTCTCGTGTAGAGTTTCACCCATCAGTAAATCAGTATAGCATATCCTCAGTCCATTTCCATCATTTGAACACTTCAAACTTTTTTCTTCATTCTCACGCATTCTTTTTTTTTATCAAGCATATAATACAATTTTTTTGGGGGAGGAATCATTCCTTTTTTTCTCCAACTTTTTTTTCCTCATCCTTTTTTTTCTCCTGTTGATCGGATTATATTACCCTGCAGAACATTCACACTTTGAAGGAATCCCGCTGGTTCCATGCATCATTGAATGGAGTTCTGCATGTCTCGGATTTTTATTAGATTTTTTTTTGGTACATGCATAAAAATCACAAGGCCAAAGTGGATGGAAAATCCACTCCAGCTATGAGTCAATGTTATATAAGGGAAATGAACCCATTACTAAGCCCACCTTGACCAACTGACAAATTTTTTTTTATATACCCGGCTTTTTCCCCTATTTGTTCCAGTTTTTTTTTCTCTCCCTAAATCCAACCAGTTAGATCCTACAGATTATTACGGCAGTATTGATTTTACATTATGGACAAGGTCCACATTTACGAGTGTAATACAATATAGACCATAGCGTCATATTGAGTCCCAGACTTTTTCAACTTGGGGGGTGTACACCACAATTTTTTAGACACAAACAATGGATTTAAAAACACATTAGCGGTCTAGTTTTACCCAGTGGGCTACGTACACATGTGCAAAAGACCTTTACAGTTATCAGGGTAGATCTCACATAAAAGGGAATGTTTATCCCTGAAACAAATCTAGGCCGAAACGGTTTTTATTCCATTTAATTTGCATAATCGAATAAATAATACTTGTTCCATTTTATAAACATTCCATTTCTTTGCCTACAAGTAATTACGCCCAGCTTGGAGCACGAAACTGTACTAATTAGTGAGACAACAACTTTATGACGTTTTGTCATTTCTAGCTTGATTATATTAATTTATCAATAATGTTTTTCATGATTTGGCTCACTGTCTTGCACTTTCTCAAGTCTCTCTTAATGAAGAGTGGCTAAAAATAACTTGTCTACCACCTGGTCTGTTTAAATTTTTTGTCCCAGGAAACCAAAGGAACTGTGATTGACTTGATCGCTCAAGCATCGGGAATTTCCAGGAGGCCACCCACGCATGTTCACCAACACTTCTCACGAAACATGCTATAACCCTGGGGAAGATCATGGACAAGAAAAAAGACTAATTAATTCACACAAGACTTTATTCCCGTGTGATTGGAGTTCTTCCTCCGCGAAACCGTAACTACCAAAGCATAGATGCCGGGAAGAATGACAAGGAATTTCGCACACGAATCCTCCCCTGGAGTTACATACTACGTGTGAAAATGAATGAATCAAATGTCATTAAATCTACCTCGTTCTCCCGTTTTTTAAAATAGGTGTAAATCTTAACATTAAAAAAAATCAGTAGGATCAGCCCAGTGTTTGCCTTTGTAGATTACTCTCAGCCTGATAAATCACATTTCGGTCAATTTCCTCTCAATTTTCCTTCATGCAAACTTACTAAACGGCTGAACATTTCGTTCAAGGCAGTTTCTAGGGAAGAAAAGTCATCTGGGATAAATGTATGGGAAGCGGCATCTACGGAAAGGAAATGTGGGCGTACTGTGTTTGAATCTGTTGAATGATCCGTGTTTCTACGTTTTTTATAGCTACACGGCTTTACCACAAAAAAAGGGAGGAATTAGTGAAGGAGAGAGAAAACTGAAGTATACTATACATATGTGATATGTGCATATAACAAGTAAAAATGAATGAATAAAAAAGGGATTATGGTGCACTTAGTGTTTTTTGACTTAAAAGGAAAAATACAGCCGCAAGTTTGTGTAATCTCTTCATTTATAGGCGTTGACTTCCACTGTTACGTGACTCCTCGAGTGTAAATCAATGATTGTGCCAAAAAAGGAGGAGCGATATTTGAGAGAGAAAGCACTGTGTTGTATTGTGTATCAAGATCCATATCTGTCTTGAATTTTATAATCAAACAGCGTCTTCCGCGGTGGCAACCTTCCGAAGTCTCCGAGGGTAAGTATGCACAAGTATTTACATAATTTTAGTTAATTATGTACGAAAGGACGTAGCCATCACGTGAGATATCAAGTATCTCATTAGGCACTTTTGGCCCCGGAACGTTTTGTAGAAAAACACCTCATTTGGCCTTTGGAAGGAAACGTTAAGAAGTTTTCTGGATGACAATTAAGTCCATCCCCAAATTAGTAATCCGGAATTCATTGTCAAGTTACTCATTAAGATCCTGCTCCTCCATAAGTTGTCAATTAGCCAGAAACCGTTGTCCTTTACTATCTTGTAAACATGCCATCACAATTAGGAACAATTTTGTTTTTCAGTTTTTACCGGTAAATTTCAACAAACTTTTTTTCCCCAGCAGTACTTGTCTTTTTAGGAATTAAACCTATGTCACTATATAGTAATAATAAAAAACACATAAATAAAAAAGGCTGAATCATTACCCCAAGTTTAGTTCTTTAATGATTCTCCCTCTTCATGGCATGCATATATGCGTATAGATATATGCGTATATCGTGTATTTGTATGCACTGCGTCCTATAAGTTGTAAAGCATGTTAGTAAATGTCATCATTTTTAATTCGAGGAGGTAAAGGGAATTTGCTGGGGGCTGCCAAATGTCACAGCAACTTGGAGAGAGCAAAGGGAAATGCAAATGCATCATGATTGTTTCTATTATTACTATGGCAAAAAGCACCCCTCAAGTGTACAAGTTTCCCCGATAATTAACTCAACCCGTTGAGCTCATGGCTATGAATACGAAAGTGGTGCTTCTTCCCTCATTCTCGCTCTTTCTCTCTCTCTCTCTCTCTCTCTCTCTCTCTCTCTCTCCCTCTCTGGCTCTTTCTCCTTTGCAAAAACTTCAGTACAGAAATGTCAGAGGTGTGTATATATACCCACGTTGAACATTTCTTCGTTAGTCGTGAATTACTTGAGTGCCAGTAATTTGTTAAATCTTCGTTGACACTGGCAAGAACTCTTTCCCAGAGTACAGAATTCTCCTTCTGTGTAAAGGGAACCACAATTTTAAGAGGAAAGGGAATGCATATAGAGGAGAAACCACAGAATTGAAGTCGTCGTGCCTCTCCCTGTCCACCCTTTCCCTGTATTTCGAAGGCAACTATACACATCAATTAGTATATGTATACGTACGGAATAATAAAATTCATAAAGTGTGAAGCTCCCAATAAATGCTCATTTAGTTAACGTCCAAAAGCTTGGGAAAGTCAGCTTTGTACTAATACTACTATTAATATATTTCACAGTGTCTTCTCAACTCCAGTCCCTTTATTTGACTACAGTGTTACTATAAGGAGAATCTGCAAATAGGTATACTAGACATTTCATATTGTGTTTATAGTGTACAAAGGTCTTTACGGGGAATTTCAAAAATATTCCCATCCCCATTTTGTCTGGATTGTAAATCCCCGAATAAAAAACAGTGAAACTTGTAAGAAAAAATAGTGAAGTGATGTAAAAAAAAATTGAAGAAAAAAGTGTGTGTATAATGGATAACAGGCAGTCCAGGGTCACACACCTAATTGTTTATCAAATCTCAGAATCTCTTTTATGGTGCTCAAGTATTTGTGTAAACATTGGAAAGAGGTGCAAGTGTCTGCTTTTTTTCTCCTTTGCAGTTTAATAGCACAATTTGAACTTGTTTCCCCTTCTTACAGACATTACGCACACAACGATCTTGGAACTGGAGCAAAAAGTTGTGTGTGCGCCAATTAAAGTATCTTATGTGTGTTCACACAGGCCTTCATATCTCCACAGTACTACTATACTGATTCAAAAGGGAAAAAGGAGAGAGGGGTACGTGACGAATAATTTATTCCTTGTCGTCTCTTCCCTTCTTCTATTTTGTCTACTCTGTTATCCTGCGTGGCTCATCCTTCCACGCATATTCTTCCAAGATCAGGAGATAAGGAATTTTTTGTACAGAAACAGCATCCTTTCTGTGTTTAATGCATATATCCCTCTTCCAAAAGAAATCCTCAGAAACACGGGGATCGTATTGTTTTTTTTTGGCAAGGAAGAACATACATAATATGTAGGGAAAAAAATTAATAATAAAACGCTGACTCCGGTATAATTTTCATGAATTAAAGGGGAAGAGATCGGCTGTGTAGGAGCAATTTCTGAAGAGATGAAGAATCCAGGGAGAAAAAGGGATGTCAGTATGCATTATGTATTGGCGTTGGTGCTGATACATTGTGTACATACCTCCCCCTTTTTTTGCCCCATGTGCAGGATATATAAATACATGTGCCCGCCTTGATTTATGTAATGCTATAAAATAAAATAAAAATTGTGTGGAAGGGTAGAAAAATAGAGGAAGTGCTTTTTTTTGTATTTCTACCCATATTTTTCCTGCCTATAGTATGTACCCCTCGCTCCATGTGAATCCTTTTCTTAGGAAGAAAGCCAGGGATTGTTATACAGATAGTGAAGAGAGAGAAGAGGGAGAAACTAAGAGAATGGGTCCTCGTTGCACGCGTTTCAATTGGGTGGGTGTAACAAGTTGGGACGACTTCGGATTTATTTAAGGAGTAAAAGGAAGGAAAGACAGGGAAGAGGAAGGCGGAGGAAAGAAAGAGAAAAAGATATAGGATGGGAAGGAGATGAGAAATGAATAAATTCTTGTTGAAATGACAAATTGGTGGTGGTGCTGGTGCGGGTTACAAGTGCTATGCGAAAGGCGGGGTTGCTAAAGACGATCTTTCATTAGGCCCCCGTGAACGGTCCGTTGATTTCATGAGCTTGGGTGAAGCAAATCCGCTTAATGAATAAAATACAGGGCAATCAATCATGATGAAGGGTGTAAGTCTCAGCCCGCATGTACTTTTTGCCACTCATTTGCCATTGTTCCCAGTCAAATGTAGAAGGCGGGAGGGGATACACACCGTATCACCTCGACAAAGATCAAACCTCCGTGGATAAGACAGAATGAATGTGTGTTCCGGTGAATCCTCCATTTGTTCCTTCTAAATAGTCTCTCTCTTTCCCGCTATAACTCTCCCTGTCTCTCTCTTTCTCTCTATAATTCTCTCTGTCTCACTCTTTCTCTCTACAATTCTCTCTCTGTCTCTCTCTTTCTCTCTATAATACTCTCTGTCTCTCTCTTTCTCTCTGTAATTCTCCCTCTGTTACGATCTCTCCTTTTCTCTCTCTATTTCTCTCCTGTTCTCTTTCTTCCTCTATTTCTCTCCTGTTCTTTTTATTCATTTATTTCTCTCTATTTCTCTCCTGTTCTTTTTATTCCTTTATTTCTCTCTATTACCCACACAAAGTCTTTACACACACCGAATGCTTCCACATGAATTTGACCCAGCAAGTACAAGTCCATACTGAAGGTAATGCATATGTGTGACAGCCCCCACAAATATACATCTGTCGGCTTTTGTATAGAAAGGAACTATACTAATACTTGGTCTTGGTGGTTGTAAGGAAAGTGTTAATTAATCAAAGGTTCCCGAGTTTCCCACGACCTACTCCTTACTTTTCTACTCCCAAAATTCCTTATCCATTTGTATGCAATACCTTTTTGGGTCCATCCCTCCATTTCTTATCTCCGTGACTCCTCGTCCCTGCCTCCCACAGGAGTAAATGATGGAAAGAAATGATTGTGTGAGGACGACTGGAGATCCCATGTACAAAAGGGAATGTCCGTATGTATGTATGTATGTATGTAGTATTAGTGGGAAAGAAAATCCGTGATGGTCTGTGGCTGTGGGAACAAATGCCTTTATCTCCCCGATTCCTCCTGCTCCCACCCGGAGTACTGTTGGCTTACAAATACGAATAATTAAGATGACTCCAAGAGATAGAAGGGAGATGGGAGGGGAGGAAGGACGGGGAATTCTAACGGGGGTGATAATGATAGTAATGGGTTGAATCCATGCCCTCCCAAAAATCTTGGGGTGTCATTCCAATCCTGGTTTTTTAAGGAAGGCAAAGTTCTGTATTTTCCCCAGTAATTATGTATGGTACTGACATGTACATGGAGTCTAACCCAAGTAAGGTTATCAAGGGTCTGTCTAATGTCACAATTGGTCAGTCCTGTCCTCGTCACGAGTCGTCGGAATCATTGGGTCGAGGATTTGGAGGGCAGAGGGAAAGCATCAGGGAAATGGAGAGAATGAGTGAAAGCAGGAGAGACGGGAAAGGTGCAAGAGAGAAAGGAGAGAACATTTTTTCGACGCCCTGGAACGCCAGCAAACTCACGGGACACATGCACAATAAGCGGAATGAGAACATTTATACGTGTTTCAGCATAAACTCCCTTTGTGGAGTCAATCGAGAGGGAGAATCTGACAAATTTATTTCTGAATAAGCAACTACAGCTGTCAAGTTTAACAACCAGGAAATCAATCTCTCCCCGCCCATCTCATTCCTTCACAGATGGGACCCTTTAAAACAAACCATTCTGCTACTTTCTCTGCCTCTCCGTCTCTCTCTATCTCTTCCCGACTCTCTCTCTCTCTCTCTTCCTGTCTGTCTCGGTTTCTCTTTCACTCTCTCTCTTTCTGTCTGTCTCGGTTTCTTCCTTCTCTCTCTTCCTGTCTTTCTCTTCCGCTCTCTCTCTCTCTCTTCCTCTCTCTCTCTAGCTTTCTCCAGTCCCTGTGCTGACATGCAAACATATTTAATTCGAGTGCTACAAGTCAAAGGCGGGGAACTTGAGTGCCATTAATATTCACATACTTGACCTTTCCTGATGTCCTCTAATGCACGTACATAGCTACATGCATTCCGTATACAAACATGGAGAAGCACTCTCCCTATAACCCTTTCTTTTATTTCTGCCGTTTCTTTTTACGTAATTCCCCATAGTCCCCTTCCCTTTATGGTGCTCCCATTTTGCTTCCTATTAGTCCCTCCGTGGTTCCATCTCCCTGGAAGAGCATTACCGAGAGAGAGAGAGAGAGAAATTGAGAGTACAAACTTGTGGTACTCGGGCAAGTAAGAAATATCAAAGGGGTTTGTGTCGGACGTCGTAGCCAAAAAAAATCTTTGCTGTTAGTGGGTAGCGGCGGTAGTAGTAGTATCTTATGCACGGGATAATGGTCATTCGCCCGCATCATAAATAACAAGAAAGTGACTTATTACTCTCATCTCTCTCCTTCCCCCTTTCACTCCCTCCCATTCTTCCTCACTACTACGGAACCCATACATTCTTGGTATTAATCATGCTATATATATCTGAGGAAAGTCCTAAAAAAATAAGACAAAAAAAAAGCTTTTTTCTTTTTGCTTTTGTGTGGACGGTATTACTATTATTACTCTCTCCTCTCTTCACTCATCTAGAACGTGGGTAGGGCAGCGGGGGAAGGTGAAATTCTCACTATTTCTCTCTTTCTCTCTGTATTTCTCTCTTTCTCTCTCATTCTCTCTGCCTCCCCGTTTCTCTCTGTTTCTCTCTAATTCTCTCTGCCTCTCCGTTTCTCTCCATACTTCTCTCTGTTTCTCTCTATACATCTCTCTGGCTCTGTTTCTCTCTAATTCTCTCTGCCTCTCCGTTTCTCTCTGTTTCTCTCTCTACGTCTCTCCGTTTCTCTCTGTTTCTCTCTAATTCTCTCTGCCTCTCCATTTCTCTCTGTTTCTCTCTCTATTTCTCTCTATACTTCTCTCTGTCTGTTTCTCTCTCTACTTCTCTCTGTCTCTGTTTCTCTCTCTGCTTCTCTTTGTCTCTCTGTTTCTCTCTCGTTCTCCATCTACTTCTCTCTGTCTTTCTCACTCTTGGTTTCTATCCCCGTTTCTCTCTCTCTGTATATCTCTCTGGTTCTCTCTCTTTCTTTCTCTCTCTTTTTCCATCTGATTCTCTCTCTCTCGGTCTTTGTGTGCTTTGTTTAACTTCAAAAGGTAAAGGTCCCATGCATTTCCCCCTGAACTCTTGTCTATGCTGCAATAATTTCATGATAGACACAACTGTTTCTTCAGTATATATGGAGAAAGTCCTTGTGAAGGCACATGGGGAGAGAATAAAAAGGGAAAAATCAGTACGGAGAGGGAAAATGTTTGCTTCATGTTCCATTGAAAATGCTCGCGCGTCGCTCAACGTTTGCTCACCGTCTTCAAATATTGTGTGTGGAAAGGTAGTGGAGTGGGAGACGGGAAAAAATTGTACGTAGCTATAAGAGTATTAAGTGTTATTACTTGTTCAGTATTTTTATATGATTGGAATACAAATTCAACCTCTTATTTTTCCTCCTTCATTTCTCTCTCTCTCTCTCCTTTTCTCTCGTCGGTACTTCATACATACATACGTATCGTTTATCCTCTTTTACACATATTGTCAATATTGGTGTGCTCTTGAACACGTACTCTCACGAGGGGTAGAAGAGGGAAATATTTTAGGAGGGAATTATTGGTGCAATAAGTAGAGCTTTAAGTAGGAATATGTTGGGAGCCAGGAGGGAACGTGAGGACTGTCAAATTCCTTTTTAGTCAAGCATTGATCTGCTTATGTTTCCTCTCCTTTTTAACCTTCTAACTTCTTGAAGGAAGTGCGAAAGACGAGAGTCACTCAATGGGAATCGATGGGATATACTCGGGAGCTTTTTTTATACTCTGCTCACTTCTGTAAATGTAAAAGTACTACCTTCCAATCCCATTTCTTCTCATTTCTGTCTCCCTTTTTCTCTTTTTTATCTGACTTCTCATCCTCCAAAAGCCCTCCGTCTGTCTTGCTGTATTTACGACCTGAATCTTTTTCTGATGCTTACATCAAGTTCTGGAAATTTCCCGGGTCTTTGTGCTCTGGAAGAATAATCTGGAGTAATCTGGATCTGGAGAAAATGTCTAGCCTGGAAAAATTAGAAATGCTACGGACAGTCATTTTCTTAAATCTCAAATGAAATTAAATGCAAAATTAAAATTAAATATGCTGCTTCTAATTGTTCACGACGGAGAGAACTACAGAAAATGGTGGAAATAAGTTACAGAAGGAAGATTAAAGCAGGATTGACTCATCCTCCCACTATACTAATATGGGAAAAACATGTTCTTACAATTACAAGTGCAATAATAAAAGTGATATAATAACCATCTTCTCTAGTCATTTTGTAGTAATTAAAAAAGTTTGGGCCATTTTAACTACTTACTCCCCTTTTGCCCGTGGGGGGAAAAGTTGTGTGAAAGCTCCCAACTTTTACTATAATGGATCAGTCCATGCATTTTGCTGTGGGAGAAAGGGAAAAAAATGGTTAATAATTACAAAAGTTGGCTAATTTACGACAGGCGGCAATTAAAATGAATTTACATAATACTTCCTCTCTTGTCTTGTCTCTTCTATGGTCTGGAAAAATGGTCCAATAGTTTGCGAAAATGGGAGAGGCGAAAATGGCAAAATGATGCTAATAATTATACCAGAACTGGAGAATGGTGAGACGGAGATAGAAAAAGATAAAAACATATAAGCGAAGATGTGAAGAACACGTTCGTTGTTTAAATGATCTCATTTTTATGTAAATACCAAAATACATCTTGTGTGCAGATATAGTGCAAGTGGAGGGGGTGAGATTTGAACAAATGTTTTTTTTTTGTATGCACAAATCCTACATATTTTTAACGTACTATATAATTCAAGTCTTCTCCCGTATTAATAATATGTTTTTGTGGGAGGGGGTGGAGAAATAATTGGGTATACGTGGTGAACACGTGCGAGAAGTGGTTTGTGTACTTTAAAAACCATGACTTGATCCTTTTAACACGGGCTCAATCTGGCCAAAACTTCATGGAAAGATGAGAAGAACATGGGATGTGCTCTCATTTTCATTGTGTTTAAATCTCACGCACACGCACACATGAGTAAAATCAGAAATGGCCCGATTTAGTTACACACACATTCTCCTTCCTTTACTTTTTTTTTTACATTCCAATTGATGTCTATTTTTTTCTACTGGCAAAACTCCGTTGAAAGCTTATTATCTAATAATTATGGGCATATCCACAGGATTAAATAATCTGGCATATCCCCACCATAAGCATATGAGACTAAAAATCCCCTCAGCTCATAGAAGATGTCCTGTCAACGCTTAATTTTTTTTTCTCCACTGAATAAAAGACCATAAGGGTAGTCCAATGGAAGTTCTTATAACAAGGCATAAGGAAGGGAAGGTGGCTGTGCTAGTGCCGGGACACTTGCCAATATAACCTAATACATATACGGTCGTTGTTTAGTGGATACTCACGCAATGGAATATCTGTACACATTAATAAAAACTTATGACTTCATGAAACATTACCTCCAGCTGTGTTTTTATACACTTCGGAAGCCTTGAGAGAAAAGGAGGACATTATGATCACACTTAAAGTCAAAGCCACCAGGACGGGAGATTATTATTTACTATCATTATTACGTATTACTATGTATTATGAAATATTATTTTTTATTTATTATTACCGTTATATGAGACACTCATGACACAAATGAAGCTGTCTTGGAAATTCAATGCCATACCATTTTTTTTACAGGACTGCAACTAAATATACTCGTATACAAGGGTTATTTATACAATGAATTTATTATTACTATTATACGAAGGGTATAGATACAAAAGGGTTCAAGTCCTTTAGTAAAATTTAGATTTTTGTGTGAAATAAAAGCAAACTAATGGAGCTTTCCAAGTATTTTTTTGAGAGATTTCCAGAGGCCGAAGTCATTTTTTTTTTAATCCTAAAATGTTTCCCAGTACGAAAAATGAAGGAAATCCTTTTCCGCATATCCTAAAAACTTTGAACTAGAACTATTTTGGGATTACATTACGCCCTTTCATATTATTGATACTATATGTACCTTTCCTGATAACTCGGCATGGTTTTAACTATCCTCCAGTCATTAACAGTGAGCATCCAGCAGAAAGGCATTTCGTCTAACGCTGAAAAACACCTTAAGAATTAGCATTAGTGAAATAGGGTCAAAAATGGTTTTAAAAATGGTTGGTTGAATTTTAAGCAAAATATTTCCATTTCAGACCGGCGGTTTTGCGAGTACACGCTTGAGATTTACAGCAAGTAAGAAAGCTACGTTGGTTCTCGCAATGCCCCAAATCAGTAGCTTTAAACAATTTGGTTAGTTGATTTTTTACAAATCTCTTTGCCTTTTTTGTGCTGAATTGCTGCAGCGTGTAACATGTCCTAGACAAAGGCACACGCCTTTTTGATTTTTTTTTGCGAGAGAGGAAGTCCAGTTAGTAATTGAGATGTGAGAGATGGTCAAGGGATAATGACAGGGAGAAGAATGTATGCTCATAGACAAACGCAATTTCCCTTTTGCCCGCACACATAGCATTAGTAGTAGTAAAAAGTGCATTTTCAAGGAGAAGAAGTAATGGAATGCGTGAAGATAGCCCATAAATAATTCCGTTCCCTTTTTTCCCGCTTGCACTGCCTTAAGCATATGTGTGGATACAATTTACCCTTTATGCGAATGGAGCTTGCATATGCGTATGTATATGCATGGAAGGAGGGCGGATAAGGGAAGAAGTGGGAGAATTAATAAGGATGGAAATGGATGTTACTATTACTAATTTAATGCTCGAGTGCTTTTACTTGAAGCGCTACATTACACTCATCAATACTGATTTCCTCTTCGATTCTACACAAGACTCCAACAGCGCGTCTTTTGCAGGTCTCGAAAGGCCAAAGAAATCTGGAAGATTTCCAATCTCTCTCTCTCCCTTTTCTTTCTCTAGAAAGAGAAATGAATCCATGTGTGCAACAAAATGCTGTGAAACGCTGAATGGGAGATGCTTTCAAAACATGAATGACACCAGTAACCAGATTTTACTATTGCGTGTATAGATATATCGTATATATAATAATGTGTATAATTACCTCATCCCATTTAAAAGAAAAACCGCCTATGTAGACTCAAATCGTTTTAGCCACAACAAAGTTATTAATTTGAATCGAAACAAGGAGAGACACTGAGGAAAACATTTTGTTATGTGGTTGAGAGTTCAAAGTGGAAACTATTAGTGAATCTCTCTCTCTCTCTCTTTCACTCTATCTCCCTTTCTCTCTCTCTCTCTTTTGTCGTTCTCTCTCTTTCTCTCTCTCTCTATCTATAACTCTCTCTCTCTTTCTCTCTCTCTCTATCTATAACTCTCTCTCTCTTTCTCTCTCTCTCTTGTTCTCTCTCTTTCACTCTCTCTCCCTTTCTCTCTCTTGTCGTTCTCGGTCTTTCACTCTCTCTCCCTTTCACTCTCTCTCCCTTGCTCTCTCTCTTTTGTCGTTCTCTCTCTTTCACTCTCTCTCCCTTGCTCTCTCTCTTTTGTCGTTCTCTCTCTTTCACTCTCTCTCCCTTTCTCTCTCTTGTCGTTCTCGGTCTTTCACTCTCTCTCCCTTGCTCTCTCTCTTTTGTCGTTCTCTCTCTTTCACTCTCTCTCCCTTTCACTCTCTCTCCCTTGCTCTCTCTCTTTTGTCGTTCTCTCCCTTTCTCTCTCTCTCTTGCTCTCTCTCTTTTGTCGTTCTCTCTCTTTCACTCTCTCTCTCCCAATCTTTCACACAATCTCCCTTTCTCTCTCTTTCTCTCTTACTTTCTATCTCTCGTCCCATTCTCGTCCGTCTCGTAATCCCCGTTCTTTTACACCCATTCACATTCATATGCAGTTTGAAAAGCTTCGCCATACTGACGTAATGAGTGGAAAGGAAAACATGATCTAGTCAAATGTTTGAGATGCTAACTTTTAATGCTTGTAATCCTCGGAGGATGAGTTTCACTTAGACCGAATGTCACTTGAGGGTTTCCAACTTAATCCCGTAGAGACAACACAACCTCTGTGCCTTTGGTGTTGCTTTTCTCTATCTGTCTCTCTCTCTCTTTTTCCGTCTCTCTCTCTCTCTCGCATTTCTTGTCTCGACTACTACACACATTCTCAAAGTGATTGAGCCTTTTTCATTTTGCTCCACCACCATGCTTTCTGCCTCTGCCAAGTATTTGCATGGTAATGGGATTTGCTCTTCTGGGATATCGCGGTTCCATCTTCTACAGCTTGGGTGGCACTAACGGCGCCTGATTTATCAAAGCGAAATACTAGTATCTCAATAATGCCGGTCGAATTTTCCGTATATAATGTATATCCTGAATATATACATATGCGTCGTATCCTTTTGTGTATCTGTACTCCCTCGCGCTTCCTTCAACTTCCCCTTGTCTCACGTTTCCCCTCTTCCAGTTCTCTTTCAATTCCCTGGAAAAGGAATCCACAAGGGAACCCATGGCCTTCTTCTGACCTCCTCCCTTCAAAGGATTGAGACTCGGAAAAGGACGGGGAATTGATTGGGCTTTCAACTGACGTTTTGTATTTCATTTTGTTTCACTGACGGGATTTGCCGATCCAAATCATGTCCATCACTATCACTAAATGGGATCAACGTCTCACCTACGCCAAATTTGATTTGTGAAAGGTTGATACCAATTTTTAGTGATGGCGTATCCTTCCAAGGATTCCCGGGAATGTATTAAGCCCCACGTTTTTTTGGATCCTACTATACATACATTTTTTTAGAGGCTGGGAAAATCCATGAGCGTATCTGAGTTAGGGGACCTTGAAGAAGGACACGACTTGCACTATGCAATGTCCTTTTCGCCATTGTTTCAAACAATTTTTATTTATTTGTTTCGAGAACAAAACTAACTTTGCATTCAATTAGATACATGGGAAGTAAATGAATGCTTGAAAACCGTGCTTCCCACTCCGTTACTGCGTTTACAAAAAAAAAAAGTGCACATGCATGCCACCATCAAGTTGATGATACTGTTGCAGTGAGACAAAAGGACGCAAATGAATTTTTTTTTATTTTGGGCCCCTGCACGTTTTTTCACAGTAATCGTGTGTTAAATTGCATTATGCACCCTAACATGGGAGATACCGCCTGGTGTAATGGATATAATGGGACCTTTATCAACAAAGGGTAGACCTGTAACACCCTGTAATCCACCTTGCCGAAGTACAATTTTTTGGATGATACAAAAGAATGTATGGGTCATACATATCTCAAATTGTTTCTCATTTTTTAATACTTATACTACTTGAAATAATAGATTTTTCTTTCAAAATGTATCTCGCAAGGACCGCATGAAAAAAAAAATATATTGTGTAAAAATACAGGATGATTTCATGTAGGGGGAAAAAGCAAGAACTGTGAAGCCTTTCTGATTGTTTACAGTGACTGTAGATAAATGACTCTTCCGTATCACATTTAGCTGCAAGTTGAGAAAAAGTTTTGTCCTTTTCTGCTCTATACAGTTCCTCCTGTATTTTTTACCTTCCCTGTCAATAATTCCACTCACACCCCATACATTTATTTCTCTCTCTCTCTCTTTCTCTGTCTTTGTGTGTTTTCGTTTCGGGTGTGTGGACGCCACACATTGGGGTAGTTACACGCTCAAGACATTGCCAGTTTCACAGTCCAGCACCTGACAATACCGGCCACCGCTGTGAGAACTCAAGAGAAGTGTAGTTGGACTTTAATGACAATGATCTTAATAATTACTTAAGCTCCTTATTTATTCAGTGTTTTTTTTGTTCAAATGGGAAAGGAAGGAATTCCCCTCCTCTTTCTCCTTTTCTTTTCTCCTCAACATTTTATACCACATTGGCCGTCGGACACTTTAGTGTGGGGAGAACCTCCATGTTTGTAATTGTATAGGAATCTCACAGTCCGTCAAGGTATTTTTTGTGTCTAAAAACCCTTACATAAAAATCTTGGAAGACAGTTTGAAGAGACTTTTTTTGCAGAAGATTTTTTTTTTTTGTAGAAGTTCCCTCAAAAAAATGGAAGAGGAAGAGGTTGAGGTATAATAGGAAGGAGCTAAGGTATGATTAAGAGAAGCTCCACGGAAGAGTAAGAAGATGGTATTGAGACTCCACACGAGAGAATTGGTGGGAAGAATGGACCAAACTGTAAACATTTGCTGTTGAACCATTTCTTTTTTTCCTCCAAAAAAAAACACACATTATCCTACGTTTACAAATGTAGGTAAAAGGATGTTCAAATGTGTGGGTGTGCGAAGAGGAAGGAGAAAAGAAAGGAGACAGTTATTTCTCCTTTTTATTTTTCTCCCTATATATAATCTTCCCACAATAGCTTTCCCTACCATGTGTACCGTACAAATGATTTCAGGGTTGCGAATGAAACGGAGTAAAATCTTTTTTTTTACTTCTTCCCCTTATTTTCTGCAAGAAAAATAAATCCTATGAATGTTTAAACATGGGGTAGAAGCTGAAAAAATACAAGTGGTATTTATTTATTTTTTTGCGTACGCATTGTAGTAAGTAGAACACAAAGGGCTGTAGTCATATTGATGGTGAAGACATTACTACAGCAGGGGGAATGACAGGGAGACAATAAAAGAAGAGTAGAGAGAGAGAGAGATAGACGAGAGGAGACTGAAATAAAATGGAGAGAAAGAGAGATTGAAAAAAAGGGAACCGTATGTACTCACAATTGTACCAGAATTTCACACCATTTGTCCTTTTTTTAATATTGTATGGACCCGCAGGGGTCCTATTTGTATTTAAGGAGGCGATGAGCGTTTTTACAGAATGAGGGAATTCGGCAACCAAAAGGAAAATAGAGAATCAGATCTTTGTAGATTATTTGAGAAAGACAAAAAATACGGTGATCTTTTCTTCCCTCAAGTACTCTCCTCCGTTTCTTTCACCTGACCAAAAACAAAAGTCTCCAGAGATGTGAAGATCCGAGGATGATTATTTTCCTTGTCACCACATTTTCATTAAGGTTGATAACCCTTAAAAGATCTTTCTGTTGATTTTTGTTAGTTTCCAAAAGGAGACTGTTAGGAAAGAAAGTCTCCCAAATACTTGCTTGCTTTTTTTTTCAGAAAAAAAAGGATTGTTTGAGTAAAAAAAATGGTATTTATTTAGCTCCCCTCCCACTTAATCCGCTGTACCGCTTACTCTAAATAAATGCCTGTAACGTCTTTAACACTTTGTCAATTTTGACAGTGAGAAAGAGGAGGGAAGAAATAGAGCATCAAAGAGAGGAAGGAGTGACGTAATTTGGAGACGAGAGACGCCAGTCTTTTTAAGCCATGTAACATCTATCTTGAATGGAAGAAGATGCAAAAACTTGATTACAGAGTGCTCCTCGAGTTAAGTACAGGCGTTATGGAGGTGAAGAGGATAAATGAGAGGTAGGCAAAGGGGTAGACAGAGAGAGAGAGAGAGGAACTTTATGGAGGGAAAAGTAGAGATGCTCACACAATGAAGTCAAGGCGGCAGTTAGGGGATTTTATACAACGTGTCATTAACTTAATAACATATGACACAAGTTCCCATCAATGCCAAAATTCTAACAGGAATATACATCAAACTTTTTTCCACGGCAAAATACCTTTTCTCAATCAGTTCTTTTTTTCTGCCAATTTTATTTTTTTTAAGCAAAAGATTTGGTGAATAATGTTTTGACGGCATATACTGATGGACTAAGAATAATTATTACTGCAAAAAGAAGGATCAAAGCATCCAAGTCAATTTTTTGGCCATTATCTATGTGCTCAATAGCCATCATTTGGAGAGGAGACCAGTAGAAGTGGAGTAATTCAAACATGAATACGTGACTATTTTTAATAACGTACCATCACAAACCCTCAATATGATTGTTATTAATTTAATATTTCTTCATGCATAAGCAAGTTGCATTGGTAATCATTATTTTTCCCTTGAGGGTGATGCCAGTTTTTTTTAATGCATTTTTGAATGTATAAAAGAAGCGTTACTTACTAAAAACACTACACGCAATCTCTGTAATGTATATACGATGATCCCAGAGTGCAAAGCGGAAAGCATATATATTCTACACAAAATTTTATGTCAGATCAAGGGATATATCCTCATCCAGTTTCGACAAGAATTGACCAAGATATTGGGATTTTTTCGCACTAATAGTAAGTTCCAGAAAGAAAATCAACAATGTTAAATCTACCATTAAACATTGATTTTTCTGTTCCTTTTCTAACCATAGTGTACCCACGTTTAGGGTCACTAAGGAATGAAGGTGGGACGGAGAAATGCTTAATTTACTCTCAAATTATTTCAAAAATTATTTGATATCATTTTTGCATCTTAATGGTTCGAAAGAATTGTAATTTGTTTGTGGGTGTTACCATTGTTGCTGGGGGCAGCGCAACCAAAGAAACGTGCTCTGTCAGAGTATTTTCGGGGCTCTTACCAGAACTGTGAATATACTTAAATTTTTTGTCGTACTAAAATCCATTCAGGAATGCTCCGTTCAGAAAATTGTGATTTTAGAACTTGGCTAGAAAAAACGGTATAACTAACTATCGTCGGTTGATTATTGACAGAGCGGATTAATAATTAATACATATTTTTTAAAAGTGAGTTGTTTTTCATGAAAATATTGGTCAAATATCTTCAAAAGTACGTTTAAAAAATTCAAAAAATTAAGTTTTCCATTAGAACCCGTTGGCTCCAGTTTTTTGTTGGTTCTTACGTCTTTGAAAATGTACAGGTACGCGATGGAAACCTGCGGGTATATTGGACATCTGTTTTTTTTTTTTTTGCTTATAAAATTCTATATAAATGGCTACAGGGTGAAATCAGGGGAATAATTGTATGCAATTAAGCTATTATTTGTGGAGAAAAAAATGAATTAATTTGTTCATTTTAATTGTTGTTGTGATCTACAACAAAGACTTCTCCGTTGTACTATCCCCACAGTGTATGGCACTGGGTAAGGAAGAAGACATTGAGAAGACGCATCAGTGTTCGAGATTTTTATCATGACTGCGGTGATGTAAAAAAAAACGTATCTACCCCCCGGTAACTAAGACTGCCAACATGTAATAAAAGTTTCGGCTGGGAGCTTGTTGAAAGCCACACTTTCAATGCCTTTACCTTGAATCTCACCCACGGAGTCCTGTTAAAAAAAATCCTAGGGAGGCAAAAGAAATCACAAGGAAAAAAAAATTCTATCAATAATCCTTTCAAAGAAATTGCGAATATCATAAAAAAAATAACGGTGGATGTGCGGAGGGTAATAAAAAAATTGTATCCTTTTCACATAACCTTTTGACAGAGACAAGAAATTTCATGAACACGCAAAAAAAAAAAAAGAAGGGGAATCCCTTTCATTCGCATCTTATTTTTTTTAGATGCAATATTGGAAAATCCTATGGGTTTTTTTTATCTTCTTTTCTATATCTTTCTGTGTTTATAAGTACGTTGAATGCAGGGGAAAATACTGAAAATAGGGATTGTAAACAAGAATTCTTGGAGATGAATTCTCCTGCTTATCCTTCTGTTTTTTTCCCTTTCTCTGTCGTCCACGCAAACACATAAGAGTTTGACTTGGCTGACTGCAAAGACCCTCTGCTATATTTATGCATTCATAAAATTCTGTGAATGACAATAAGTACTATACATGTCGCAGTGGCATTAATGTTGTGTGAGAAGTAAATGGCTTGGGTAAAAAAAAAAGGAAGGGAAGAAAACATGCTCTACGGACTTGAGATACCACTAACACTTACATGAATAAAAACATGCGGAATTTCATTAGGAACAAGGTTTATCACCTCAGAATAAAACATTCCTACATATGTACATTGTATGTATGCATAGCAAAGATCGGCTAAGACTTTGACGAGTTTGTTTTTTTGTACATTTTTTCCGGCTTTCTTGGTCTTCAGTTTTCTTTCTTTCGTACCTTTCATTCCTCCCGCTTCCTAAACCACTTCCTTACACCGTACTTTCTGTGGCACTTTCTTTCCTGGTTTCTCCCAAAATTCTCCATTGATTTTATACTGTTTTTTTCAAACTTCCCAACTCTGCTACATCACTTGATGCCTTTATTTCTCTCTTTGTTCTTATGTTTTTTCCCTCTCGCCATTTCCCTTGCTTTCTGTATAGTTCTTCGTTTTTCTATCTAATGGGTGCGTTGAAAAACTCACTGATTTTTCAGATTTCTAGAATTTCTGCTAATCCTGTTCCAGAAGTCTGCAAAATCTGGGTTTTTCAACCCGTCAATCTTTCTCCCCTTTCTATATCCCTTTTCCATTCCCATTTTTCTTTAAAAAATTTCCCAATTGGTATATTGACAGGCAGCTAAGTGAAATAAAGGTAGATACTTACTGGTTTGTATAGGGATTGATTGACTAAAAACAATTGTTTCCGAATTGATTGGCTAAAAACATTGAACTTGTCATCATCCTAATTCAGAATGATAAAAAAACTGTGCAAAAAACAGATTTCATTGCATTTTTGGAAAAAATTAATAATTACAGCAAGGCTAATCACAAGACGTTAAGATTTAGGCGTTTTCTCATAGTGAGTATTACACTTTTTGATAATACTTTCATTCTACACAATGTTCCACACAATTTTTGGTAGTAATTTTATTCTCACAATGCGCACGGAGCTCGTAGAATTCACTACAATTTGCTTAAACATCCGTCTTTATTCCCTTTCTTTCTCTCTAATCTCCTTTCTTCTGTGATTCCCTCCTTTCTAATTCCATTTTTCTCTCTAATCTAAATTTATCTAAATCTCTCTAAATTTATTTCTCTCACATGTTTTTCTTAATTCACTTTCTCCTTTCTCTTTTTCGTGTTCTAAGTCTTCTCTGTAGTTCCCTTTCTTTCTCGGTCTCTCCAATCCTCTTTCTCTCTCTCAACTTCATCTGGGAAATCTCCCTCTTGAAAACACTCTGTGCCGCTATGTCTGTGTCTCCCTCCTCTCACACGTTTCCTCCTTTCATCTGACCGCCTTTGCCTTTCCATCAATATGCTGTTCCTCCCCCCTCAGTAATCCCTCACTCACATCATCTCCATCCCAAATCTGTCTCTCTCCATACGATTTCCTTCTCTTTCCATTCCGTCGTCTTTGTCTATATTGAGGAAGGCTGCGGACTTGAGGGGAAAGTCTGAATCCGTTAGTAAATAGGGATTCCATGGCATTGGAAGTGGGTCTACGTAATTTTTAGGCAAACTGGATTCCTCCTTCTTCTTCTTCTCTTATTATACTCTTTTCTCGCCCAAACCTCTCCAGCCCGCGGCATGAGCAAGCCTACTACATACTTTCCCTGCACCTGAAAGAGGATTTTATTAGCTCAGAGGAGTGGGAACTTTATTACAAGCCACAGTTTACTGGTACATATTCCAACATTTCTTCTCTTTGCTCTTCCCCGTGAACACGTAAAGTTTAATGCCAAAAGTCAATAATGTATACCTAATTTATTTCGTGAATATACATATAGATATTTTGGTGCATGTATAGATATAGATTGCATAAGGGATTTTTTGCCATATGTGCGACCAGGACTAGAAGGCTAACCGTTGAAGTGCTCTATAAAGGATTTAAAAAATGTATGTATGTTATGTATCCCATTGTTTATTGTATCCCTGTTCTCTGAACTTTTTCCATTTTGTAAGCCACGAGGCTGCCCGGGTGTGCGGGCAGTGTTGTGGAAAAGCCGCTGAGTCGCCATTGATAAAGCAATTTTTTCCCATCCATAAAATATTGTATTGTTTCTCGGGAATCGGACTAAACCATTCCACTTTTCTCTCTTTTTAGGTATTTACATTTTGGGAGAGTTTTTTTTTCTTCGGATTGCTCCCACTACATAACCCCAGCACTGACGCTGATTGCAGGAAGCCTCAATTCCATTTCCTTCCCTTCACGGGAGCTTCCTAGAATATCTCACCGAAATTGTTCCATTACGATCGCCATTGTCTTATTGGGGGGAAAAAATCCTGGCACAATTGTGGTTTATCCATTGACTAAAGGCTGTTGACTCTACTAAAGGTCATCGACAAGGGGTGGAAATGTTAATGGTAATTTGGACAGTAATTGGTAATCTCCCAACGGTTTAAAGAAATTGTATGGAGACAGATTTCCCAGAAATTACTTTCTCTTCCTTTTTAGCTCTGAGGAGCACTGTTTTTCTTCTTTCCCCAGAGTAATTTGGATGGGTTAACTATGGAATGGTTAAAGAGGACAAAAATGTGGCCAGAAAAATTCCTTGAGGGGAGAAATAAGAGAGCAAAAGTTAATGACTTGTGTATTTGGATAAATTCGGCGTATTCCATGGTGACGAACAAAAAAGGAAAGTGGAAACAAATGTTGTTATGCCGAATTTAGATAAACAATGCAATAGAGACGAATAATGGCAGGGAAATAGAGGAATATGTAGAGAGAAAGCAAGGGAAATGAGCATTATGTAACTCATCCTTGGTTTAAAAAAGGCACTCTTCTCAAATGTGTTCATGCAAAAAAGGGATTAATGCTTTTTTTAAAAAGAAAGTACATAAGGGAAGGAATTATTATTAGGATGTTTGACGTCCGGGCTTCTACTTGAGTGTGGAGTGCGAAAATCCCTGAAGCAATGTAATTGAAGGGAAGGGGAAGGAAAGCAATTTTTTGAAGCTCAAATTCTTGGAATAGCTCCAACTAAATGCAAATTTTGACTCCATTGGGGTATGAAAATAAAGGAGATTTCTTGCCTCTTGCTTTTCTACAAAAAAAAAACACACTGTATATCCCTTGTGGTACTCTCTTTGTCTCTTGTATAACTCCGCATATGTACTGCAATGGCAGAAGATTCGACCTCGCGCATTTAGGGCTTTATGTGTGTGTGTAAATTTTTCCTATGGTTATAACCATCCCATGTAGTTGTATTATTATTATGCCCCTTCGGCCATAGCATAGTAAAAGGCTACAAATGGCCGTAGACGGAATCATACGAAGACATTACGGAGTGTAATTACATTTGAATAAATATATACATAAATCGTAATATTTGGATCTCATTTGTATGTTCAAGTGTCCTCCTCCTTTCTCCTTTGTCTAGTCACTATTTGTCTTCTCTTTCTCCTTTCAGAATTGTGTGGGTATGTGGATAGTTTCAGGATAGATCATCTCGTGACCTCATTGATATTTTATTTTACCTGGTGGCGGTGGTGGTGTGGTTTGCTTCTTTTTTTGGGGGGAGAGAGGATTCTCAATGGATTTCCTTCCCAAGAGAAATAATTATCTTTTATCTGTGCCTCTCACTCTCCAACTAACTCTTGTCCTCTTCTCTCTCTCTCTCATTTTGCTGTCTCTACGTCCCTCAATATATATATCTCTATCACTTTCCGTCACTCCAGTTTTTCATCCTCTTGGATTGATTGAGAGTTTCTTCATCATCATCATCTTCATTCGCCGATAGTACATTTTCTTCTCTTCTGGATCTGTCGACAAGAACTGTGGTGGTGGTTCTTTTTTTTTTCGAGAAAAGACGAAGGAAAGACTGACAAGAAGAATATGAAGGTTTGCTACTATCTTCTTTTTTTTTTCAGTAATTTTTTTTTGCAACCATGTGACGGATCAGAATCCCAGAAAGTGTCCCCAAGGAGTAATATATAGTCTCTTCAGACGTAGAGATAGAGAAAGTTTGTCGTCATCACCCTCCTCCCAAAAAAAAAATTTGACTTGTCCAGCCAGAAAGATAGTAAAGTACGAGGAAGGGAGAGAGAGAAGGGGAAAAACTTTTTTTTATACATCTTCCCATGGATAATAATATGTAATGTACCCGTGGTGATAACAACTTCATCCCATCGAAAATTCCTGGGGAATCTCTGCCTTCCCCCCCCCAAAAAAAAACTTCTCAACCCACTAAAAAAAATTGGGGGAGCCGTATATAATCCACGTAAGACAAAAGGGGGAAATATCATTTTTTGTAAGTCACCTATAGTTAGCGTCTTTTAGTATGTACGTACATAATGTAAGGACGTATTCCGAGGGCTCAGCCCCCTCTGTTTTCTCAACCATGAGAGAAAAATGTGGGAATCTCTTCAGATTTTGCATGCGAAGAACGAGATTCTAATTTATCTTCTACTGATTGCCTTTCCCCACATAGAACCAGGATGATATGGGAGCAAATTGAGTCATAACGGTCGTAGGCCGGATTCTACAATGGCTATAGGGTAAAAGTACACATTTCATTCCAAAAAAGAATCTCCTGTGTTTGTGTTAGTAGTTGAGGAAAGCCGAAAATCTCATAATGCCCCAAGACACTTGTTCCAACTCCAGCCAACTTCCTTTTCTACTACTTCCAAATTTTTGCGTAAGAGCAACCCTATTTTTGCGAACATTTCCTTGCCCTCCGGTATATTTGTAGGATGTAAAAGTCTTAGATCTTGGACGATTTACAAGAAAAAATACAATTTTTTCCCTTCCACACAATAAAAAATTTATTTCCAACCCTCCAACACAACTCCTCTTTCCGAACAATTCATTAAGGGAGAGGGAGAATCTGTGCTAAAAAAAAGGAACCTCATTTCCTAAAGTACAGCCTCGAGCAAAAAATAAAAATAAAACGAAGATCAGAAGAAAACTGTTGAAACGAGATTCGAGATGGAACGTAAGAGGCACTGGGAGGGGGGGAGAAAGGAACCGGAAGCCTACAAAGAAGTGAAAGGATGCTGGGATATAAGTACATCCACGCAGAAAAAAAAAGTTTATTAATTCATTCGAATGAAAAAAAATGAAGGAAAAGGTTATGTATGTGTGGTGATGGAAAGGAACAAAACAAAATAGAAAAAGGGGACGAGAAAAAGAGAATTCGGAGTGGAGTTGAAATGATGTTTCCTTCTTCAGGTTTGATTCAAACTTTTGTCCTCATTTAAGCTATGAATAGCTGGAAAAGTGCGAGGAGGGGGAGGGGGAAGAAATAATTTTTCTCAAAGAAATGTACATATGTATATACATATTGAAACAAGACAGGAGAGTGAAAAGAATATCTCTTTTCACCGATTCAGGGTGGTTGCTATTCACCACATTCAAAAAATGTTCAAGTTAATGAGAAAGACGAAAGAGAGAGAGAGAGAGAGAGAGAGAGACAGAGAAGAGAGTGAGTGTAGAGTATAGAGTACTTTCCTTTCACCCTCAGTCACTCTTTTTTCCCTTCTTTCTCTTTTTCTTTCCATCTCCTTCAATGTTGAGCACGGGCCGTTGTATTGTACATCCACTTTTTTTTCGGTGGTTGGTGGTGGCGGAAAAGACGGGAAGTGTAAAAGTCTGATGTACAGAGCGGCTCCGTTGAATATGTGGCACAGACGGGGCAGAAAAGAGAGGGAAGTTTGTAGTAGGAGCGGAACGTGGTTACGGTTTTCCCACACGAGGGGAATGTTCAGGGAAGGAGCAAGGGAGAGACAGAGAGAAGAGAGCGAGAGAGATAAATACAGACAGAGCAAGAGACAGAGAGAAGAGAGGGAGAGAGATAAATAGAGACGGAGCAAGAGACAGAGAGAAGAGAGGGAGAGAGATAAATAGAGACGGAGCAAGAGACAGAGAGAAGAGACGGAGAGAGATAAATAGAGACGGAGCAAGAGACAGAGAGAAGAGACGGAGAGGGATAAATAATGAGAGAAATAGAGAGAGAAGGAATAAGAAATAAAATGAGAAATAGAGAGAGAAAAAGAATAAGAAATAAAGAGAGAAATAGAGAGAGTGAACAAATAAGAAATAAAGAGAGAAATAGAGAGAGTGAACAAATAA